>JAXQQM020070324.1:0-115042 GCA_034641835.2 Pinus albicaulis | reverse complement strand
ACCAACAGTAAACCTCTCACTATTTATTTCGTTTTCATGATCGTGCATGATCGTGGTGAGTCTCCGCAATAGTACGCCTCGCTTTCCGTGGAGGTTGAATCCCAAACCAACCTCTAGGTGTTAAATCCCCGAAATCCCCGAAACAAATCTCGATGCCTTCCTCCACCCTACGACGCATCGGTGCACTGCGGTGCGTACACGCACCGGCGCTTGGATACGACCTATGGGCACCGAAAAAATCCCAAGACCAATTAGAATGGCCTCGTGCATTGTATGACCAACACTACGCTCGGTGCGGTTTTACACCTAAACGTCTCGGTGTGTTCGACTGACACAGCCTCGAGGCACCATGGGCATGTACGCACTGGTGCGTTAAAGGCAGAGTAGCGCACCGATGAAAAAACATCCATAATAACCTCCGGCCGCCCATTTTTTTAGTTGTGTTGAATTTCCGTTAAAAGCTCCACCAAAACCTCCGTAACCATAAACGAATGTTGTAGCAAATGTTTTTTTGACAATTTTGGCCAATTTTATAACACTAAAAACCTCCTTTATAACTTCCGCTACAGGGTCTTTTCCTTGTAGTGCTAAAAGGGAGGACTCTGTATGCAAAAGTACCCCATGGGCAAGTGAAGGTTGTCTTGTCTTGGTCTTCCGGGGCAATCTGTATTTGATTATAGCCACTAAACCCATCTAGGAATGAAAAGAACTTTTTCCCAGAGAGAATATCCAAGACCTGATCAATAAATGGTAAAGGAAAATGGTCCTTTTGAGTAGCCTTGTTAAGCTCTCTATAGTCAACACAGACTCTCCATTTGCCGTTATTTTTCGAAACTATGACAAGCGAGACACCCACTGGCTGTCAGAAATGGGGTAGATGAAATTGACATTAAGGAGTTTCTGCAATTCTTCTTTCACTATCTCCTTAAGTGCAGGGTTCATTCGGCGCTGTGGTTGTCTAATTGGTTTGCAGTCCTCTTTAAGATAAATGTGGTGAGTGCATAGGCCAGGATGGATTCCTTTCATATCTGTATAGTCGCATGCAAATGCCTTTTTGTATTTCTGTAACAGTTGTATCAACAATCTGTTTTGTTCAACAGTCAGGTTAGGATTGATGTTTAAACATTTCCCAAGTTCGATTTCAACGGGACTGCTGATAGTATGCGGAGTGGTTTTCAAATGTTCAATAATTGCATCATCTACCTCATCTTCTTCCCCCAGATCTCTAATGGAGGCAACAGAGAGTGAATTACTAATAAAACCATTAATGATATCGTCCTCTGTTTCATCCTTAAAGTATTGTGCTTTTCCAAGCGTGAGAAGAGGTGGGGAAAGATCAGATTCAGGTGCAAATTCGTCCCACCAGGGACTACTCAAATCCATACGAGGTTTTGCTGGGGGATAAAGATTCAGGTTTTGAGTGGCCTGCCCATCTAAGATCACCATAGATCCAGACCTACATCCGATATATGCGTCTGCAGTGGCCAACCACGGTCTTCCCAAGATTAAAGGATGACCCGCTCGGTTGGATTTGGTTTGTAAAATGAGAAAATTAGCCGGATAATTCCAAGAAGCCACAATGATAACCACATCTTCTATCATTCCCTCGGGCTTGACACGAGACCTAACTGATAATTCAATCATTGTGGGTGTAGGTCTAAGTCCATGAAGTTCTAGGGAGATAAAGAGGTCTTTTTTCATGACATTAATGGCTACCCCTAAATCAATCAAAGTGTTGGTTATAGGTTGATTGTTAATATGGACAGTCACTATAGGGTTCCCTGGGTCATTATATTTAGTCAACAAAGGCTTATCAATCATGAGATCGGACAATTTCCCCATGACATGGATAGTAGTAGGGTCTTTAGGTTTTCTTCCAGGCTTTTTGACGCATAGATCCCTCACTGTTTTAGCATAGATAGGTACTTCCTTAAGAGCTTGTAACAACGAAATTCACACATACAAATTTTGCAGTTCCTTGAGGAATTCGGATTCAGCTTGTGAGGCCGGCCCAATTTCAGTTAATCGTTGAGGGTATGGAGGATTTTGAATGCTAACAACTGAGTCAACTATAAAAGATGCACCAGCCTTGCCCGGGTTGGCTATTGTAGAAACAACAGACCCTCTGGAGCTGGCTGCTACAAGTGTAACAGTGGGTGCTGTATCAGTTGTTACATGTGTAACAACTGCCTCAGAATCGCCCATATCCTTTCTAGGTGACTCACATTCTTCGGTAATAATGGGAGTCGTTCAGATCTGATTACTTTCCCCGATCGAAGCTGAACTTCGTTAAGTCAAATAGGAGTAATAAGATAAGTCGGGAGGGTAACCGGAGCATCCATGCTCTGGGCTGCCTTATTATTTGGATTTGGGTTAGGTTGCACAGGTAATTGGGGTCGGACAAAAGGTGTAGGATTTTGAATAGAAGGCAGTTCTAATTGTTGCTGCTGTATTGGTAGTGCAGGGGGTACTGAACCTTGGCCATTGCTTCTCTAATTCTGACCCCAAGGATTGAGTTGTGATGGGGGATATTGCATTGGCGGAGGAGACGACCACTAGTTCCATGGTGAAGGAAATTGTGTTGAGGAAGGAGTAGGATAGATCGTAATGCTCCCAATTCGTATCAACTAGCATAATAACGGGAAATGAATTTTCCACTAATGGCTGCTACAAGAATTGAAACCAGAACCTGGATCCCTTAGATCAATGTATCTAAGTCCTAAATCCAAGAGATGGCTCCAAATAAATCCTTCTAGAGTGGTTAAACAGATCTCCCACTACTAGATGTCCTCTAAAAGTGCCCGATGAGGGACTGCAACAAATGTATGAACATACAATAGATCAAAAGTGTTATTTTATGAGCTGTGAGACAAGAAGATTTAGATATCCAACAAATAATTTTACAGTAGCAAATTAATTACAAGTTCTTGAGGAAATATCCACTCAAGAAAGGCAATGCAAGCCTCAACAATACATGTACATGACAGAACACTGCTACATATATGAAACCCTTGGCTATGACAGTGCAGTCTATTATGGAGTACTGCTGCAATACAATGTCAATACATGCATATGGCAATGATATAGCTCAAATACAAGAGGGGAGCAAAGCTCTAACCCTCAGAAGCAATAATACATCAATCCTCCAAGGGATTGGCTGAAATATACAAAATGGCAAAAATGTTGGAGTTGTTGGGCAGCAGCTGCAACTCAAAAATAGAACTGGATGTAGATAGCTAATGATGTTTTAATAGATGGTTTAATATCATCCAAAGGATCTCTAGAGTGAAAGGTGGATCCTTTCACCTAAGATCTCAACCTCCAAACTTGTGGAGCAAGTCCCCACTGCAAATACACTCAGAAATAACGCAGTCTAGAGAAGGGACTGCGTTTTTGGTGAAGAGAAACGATTGGCTTGATGCCAATGATCTGAAATAATCTCCAATTTCTTCCAATCTGATCCTCCAAAGGAAATAAATACTCTCCCTCTGAAAAACAAGAGATGGAAGAGGTGTTGTGAAGTCTCCACTGCAACACCCTACAACACAGAATTAACTGCTGCAGCAATAACTCTATCCTAGAGGAGGATGATTTGGCCTTGAGCCAAGAGATATGGAGAATGAAGAAAAATCCTTCAAGAGGCCTCTCAATAAGGAGAAGGAATCCTAAACAGGAATTCCCCGGCAATTCTTGCTAAACAACAAAAGAATGCACAATGTCTGAATAGACATGAAATGAATAATCCAAAGCATGAGAAACAATGGCTGCATTTCCCTCCTTTTAAACACATGAGAGATCCATCTCCATGGGTCCCACTCTATTAGGGTTTCCTCCTTCAAGGAATATTCCCTCCTCTATCTCTGCGTTGTCCCATAGATGCTCTCCACCTCATACCACTGTGCTGTTTGACTCTGGTCAAACTTAACCAAGCCTCTTTGCAAAATGTCCCCTTTCACACATGAGGGTGTCAAATCTAGTTCCTAGGCTGTTCCCCTTTCATACTAGAGGTATTTTATCTATGTTTTTATTATTAATGGGCCTTCTCACCCAATTATTCATCTCCTAAGTGAAAATAGAAAAATTTAATGTTCCAATTTATTGCAAGAAAAATTTGGAACATTATAGTCCTCCCCTCCCAAATGTTGCTTGTCATCAAGCATCTGCAAGGATAGAACTGGAAAGTCTCCACTCAAGGCATGGAGTTAGAAATGTGATGAGGAACATCTTCCCCATGTGGATCCTCCATCCCCAAGCAATCATCCAAACAAATTGAGCCACCTCCCAACAAGGCAACTCCTGAAAATATCCTTCCACCTCAAGCTCCGGAAATGAAGGTGGGCTAAAAATATGAACATGGAAAGCATCATAGCCTACCCAAAGCTATCATACTCTTCACTTATGATAAGTGTAGAGTATGTGTTGATCCTGGGATGAAAAATTATTGCCTCAAATGACAAAGTGAAGAACAATCCTCCAAAGAGTTCTCCTCCAACAATGACGAACAAGCTGGCCCAAAATGTTTCATCCATGATGAATAGGACAAGATCATCATAGAGTATCCCAATGAGAAGTTTTATGCAATTTTTACATGATGATGCATGATACAAATAATATCTCAGAAGGATACAACGCAGTTTCATCCACTGCAATATCATAAAATAGCATGGCAAGTGATGTACAAAATCCATCACATCTACTAATAGATAGTAAATGGCTGAAAGTGTCAACAATACATGATCAATTACTTTCCCATGTTTATAAAATGGATGAATATCAATCTCATGGTCCACCTCAAAAGAGAACAAACATGTGTCTGTGGTGGCCATATCTCCTCCCATGCTCCAATTAGAACATGTAGTGCAGAAAATGTGGGAGTTTTTCCCTCAAAGACACATAAATCATGTGTCAACCTCTCAATCATGCTATCAACAATAATATAACTAATATCAGCAAGTGAAGACATGATCAGTACAAGGATATGAAATACCGATGGCTTTGTTGAGCCCCAAATATGTCCTTTTCTTTCACCAAATTTCACTTCATTTCCTTTGTCCCTTATCAATTACAGGCTTAAATGATCAATAGGATTAATTAAATTCACTTTAGGAATGTATAAAATGACTGACTTGCTATATTTTCATGGTTTTGTTGTTGTAGTAATTTTTTACTAGACTCAGCTGGCTGCACGCAAAACCTATTCTCGTAGCTAGTTGTTGATCCATGCCTGTTCATGTTTTTAAGGTGTTCCAGGTGTCACCTCAAAGAAAAAACGCATATGGGTGAATTCCAGACTTCATCCAAATCATTCCTTACTCCCCACGAAGTCTGAGCAGAATTCTACAGGTGGTTATGCACGTGGGAAACCAAAACTAGTAGATATACTTCTAATAGGACAAGGACTGTACAGATGTCTTTAATCATAGTACGAGACCACCACTAGAGTTATAATTTGATTTTAGTTGGGAAAGACATTTATTCCTATTTTATCTCAAGGGAATTTATGTAATTTTCTTATAATAATGACTCGGGAGACCGAGAAATAGCTAGCTAGATTTATGTTTTGTTGCTAGATCTCAGAAAACCGTGATACTCTGTTTTTGAAATACTTTTCCTTTAATGAAAGAAGCACTGCTTTATTGCAAGATCTGAGGCAATCTTGAGGATATTTGTATGTTGATCCGGTGGTAGAGGGCCCCTACTACCCGATAAGCTTTTTGCACATTGCTTAGATAAGTAACTTTAGCCTTGTTGCATTCCTAGTTTAAGCAATTTTCTGAACTTTGTGTTTTCTATTAACTTGCATTGGATGCTACAGTTTAGTCTTTTTCTTACGAATTATTCCAAAATATCACTAATATTGAATGAGATATAACTGTAGTATTTTAGGAGTTAGTTGCATTTATTTGAACTTTATGTTTTTGTGCTCAATTACATTAGTTGTTACAGCTAGTCTTGTTCTTATTAATCTCTTCCAAAATATCACTAACACTGGATGAGACATAGCTGTGGTGTTTCAGAGCTTGCTACGTTTTGTTGAACTTTATGTTTTTATGCTCATTTACATCACATGTTACAGCCAGTCCTATTCTATGAATTATTCCAAAATACCACTAATCCCGAATGAGACAGAGCTGAAACATCTCAGTGATTAGTTGCATTTTTAGTCTAGTTGTAATACTCCAGAGGTTAATAGCACCCTAGTTCAGTTTTTGTTCACTGTGTTTCAAGTTAGTTTAATTGCATTCTAGTTCAATTATAGTCACTATATCTCAAGTTTGATTAGCTAGTTGAATTAGACTTCACGGCCTTCATTATTTACAAACTAATCTTGTTATTAATCTCTTCCAATACATCATCATATGGACAGGAAGTAGTGATATCAGTTCAAGGCCTTGACTATTCTGCAATCTCTTATAATTGTGCAAATAGCCTTTTTCCCAAAACTATTCCAAAAGACTTCTAATTTCTGAATAAGGCTTAGTAGTGACAATTAAAGTTGCAGAATGGATTAATTTCAGTGCCATAGGTTAATTTAGAGTAGAATTCCTCACTGTGTTGTAGACTATCTTTTCCAAATATGTTCCAAAAAATTTCTAGCCATGGATAATATTTTCTCTGTGATCTTGTAGGTGGTTGTTTACTTATAAGAACCTCATGGCACTAACTTATCCTTTTCTCAATCTATCCCAACCTATTTCTAATGAATGAATGGGATTGAGTTCATGTTGTGAGTTATTGAGTTATTGCTATGAGTTATTTTTCTTGTTCAAGTATTGTATTTTCTGGTCTCAAGAGCCATACATAATTTAGAATAGGTTTTGCTCTATTTTACTGTGACCAAAAACTTCTCTTTTCCAAAACTTAGTTCTTTTCCCTCTTAGAATAAAAACACAAAACCAAAAACATTGAAAAAAAACACTAAACACAACGTAGTAAGAAACAAATACCTAGCCACATATAATGCACTTCACTTCAACAGTTTACTAACCCTGGTTGACAATTTATGACCTCAATTTAGGAACACTAAGTTGAGTAGAAATTTTGGCGCCATTTCCGGGGAAGTGTAACTAGGTAGCCTTGTTTCTTACCTCCCAAAAACAATGATATGGGTAGAGAAAGAGACTCAAGGGGTAGATTCATAAGAAGCAGAAGCTTAATTCCTAGAACACCACTTGTTTCACCAAGACCAAGAGCCAAAGACACCTTCGGCCTCAAACCCACATTCCATCCTTTACTAGACTTCCAGAGGACTTAAGATCAGACATTCCATTAGAAATACCTTCCACTTTACCCACCGAACCTCGTCTTAGAAGAAGATTCAGAACCCCCGCTAGGGACTTAAACCTTTCAACCTACAGAAGAATCAACTATGTAAGGGTATGAAGGGGGAGGAGGAGTTTCTAATGGAGAACACACACTATTTTGGAGGGGGTAGAGGTAGAGGAGAAGGAGGTAGAGGTGAAGAAGGAGGCAGAGGTAGAGATAGAATGGAAATGGAAGTTCTTTTGTGTTTCCTATAGTAGATGAAGAAACCAATGCAACTATGAAAAAAATTTCACCCTCTATCCTTCCAAACTTTTATGGACTCAAAACTGAAGATCCCAAAACTTTCCTATTTGAATTTGAAGTCCTATGTAGAACCTATGACTACCTACAAGATGCTCAAAAACTTAAACTATTCCCTTCAACATTGAAAGGAGCAGCATTAAAATGGTTTATGAGTTTAATCAACAGTTCTATTAGGACATGGGAAGACATGAAACAATAATTTATAGAGAGGTATTTGGATTAATGTATGCTAGTCAACCATAAGGAGGAAGTGTTTAAAATTTTACAAAAAGAGGATGAAAATTTGGAAGATTTGTTGGAGAGATTTAACTATAACATCAAGAGGGAAAAAATGCAAAACTTAGACCAAGACACCTTGAAAGTTTTGCTGAAGATAATTAGGGATGAATGGTTAGATATCCTTAACATGATGGGAAAAGGGGATATATCTCAGCTCACATTACCTGAAATAGATGAATTATGTATAAACCTTTCAAGAGGGAAATCTAAAACTATAAAAGGACCAAGAGACCATGCTCTTGCGAGGGCAAGTAAATCTGCTTCTGGGATAGTAAGTAGCGCAGAAATAGGACATATGCTTGATGGATTCAAATCTGATATCTTGGGGAGTCTTAGTGAAAAAATAGACACCCTTAAGTTACAAAACAAGCAGAAAACTGAATCTAATGCCTTAGCAATCTTTTGTCCCAAATGTAGAAAGAAGCACGCCTTGAGAGAGTGCCCTTTGGATGCAAAAGTAGTAGAGACCTATGTAATTTGTTCAGAGAAACATGAGACTAAGAGCTATGCTTCACTTCCTGGTCTTAAATTTGTCTTTCAGGAGGAAACTCCTACAAATTCCACAGAATCTCTCAATTTTTTCTCTAGGAGACCTTGGAAAGGACCTCAAACACAAGGATTCCATGATCAATTGTATAATCAACCCCTACCAAATTGGAATTCTTGGCAGCAACCTTGGCCCCAATTTCAAAATCAATCTCAAACTTGGGCACAAAGAGCACAAAATCCCTATGTAAGATACTCTCAGTACTATCAGTATCCACCACCCTATCCACCATATTCACATTTTCCTCCTCAACAAAAATTTCAAAAAAATCCTAAACAAAATCCTCAAAATCGACAACATCACAATCAACCACTTCCATTACCATTTCCTCAAAAAACAAATCAGTTTCCTGCCCAACCTATACCAAACCCCAACAATAAAAATCCTCAGAACACATACATGATAGAAGGCCAACAGTTTCCAAATTATTTGATCACTCCTTTAGACCTTAGTGATGTTCAACTTAGGTCTAGAAGAATACTTGAAAAGAGGAAACCTTCTGTAATCATACAAGAGCAAGACAATTCTGAGGAAGATTCTCTATGGATAAATAAAAGTCTTGAAGAGAACACATCTTTCCAAGACCCAAACATTGAAAAATAAAAACAAAAAGAACCAATAATTTCAACTCCTATATTAGAGTAGCCATCAACATCCACTTCTACACCTCCCTTTCTCGAAAGATTACAAATTTTCAGGGTGTGTAGAAAACAAATTATGTTGCTCAACGATGATTTCCTGGATGAGCTGAGAAATGTTTATATTAAGATCCCATTATTGCAAGCTATCAAGGAAATTATAATCTTAGCAAAGACAATAAAGGAGTTGAGCATGAAGAAAACAGAAAAAATAATAATAGATAAAGAGAATTCAGTAGAAAGGTGAAAAATAATGTGATATCATGATGGGTAAGATTGCTATTCCAAAGTATCTAGACCCAGGAAATCAGCTGTTAAAATACACATCAATGGAATTGAGATCCCAAACACAATTATTGATTTAGAGCAGTTAATCAATATCATGAGTAACTTGAGTAACTTAATTTGGGAACTTCCTAATATTCTTTTTACACCCACATTATTACAATTAGCAGACAAATCTGTGATCAAACTTGATGGGGTAATAGAATACATTCCATTGTCCCTAGATTCTTAGGAATATCCTGTGTATTTTATGATCCTAACTCCTAAGAATAATCTAGGAGGGCATCCTATTATATTAGGAAGACCTTAGTTAGCTATAGCTGATGCTTTCATTAGTTGTAGATCCGGTGATATGTACATCTCTGATGGTAGTTCAACCAAGAAATTTACCTTGTATCCTCTAGCAAGAACAATTATATAATTAGATGATACTCAATGGATAGAGGATGAGGAAGACTTACAACCTCTCTTCACAATTTCAAAAATTAGTGAAGATAGCCAGATTTTGAATACCTTAGAAAATTTTGAATCCTCTTCGGAATATAAGCATGAACAATTTCAAGAAGAATCCAACATTGAGTTTTTATCATCAAGGCAGATGTCTCTTTATTCCATGGATAAATTTGGCAGCTCTACAATTGAGATATTACCAAGCAAAACCTTAAACATAAACAAGAACTTAGATAAATCTCAACAAGAGGGGCTAGTCAAGATTTTACAGAGACATTATTATGCATATGCATGGGAGTACACTGATATGAAAGGGATAAGTCCCAAGACTTGCACTCTCACATCTATATAGAGGAAAATTGTAAACCAATCAGACAACCTCAGAGACGGATGAATCCAAATCTTAGGGAGATTGTTAAGGAAGAGTTTCATAAATTGTTAAATGTTAACTTTATCTATCCCATTTCAAATAGCCGTCGGGTTTCTCCTTTGGTAATTGTGCCAAAGAAAATGAAATGAGTGTATGTATTGACTACCAAGAATTAAACAAAGCTACTCTTAAAGATCATTTTCCCCTACCTTTCATAGATAAGGTATTAGATACATTAGCTGGCAAAAAGTACTTCTCATTTTTAGATGGGTTTAGTGGTTATAATCAAATCCTAGCAGCACTTGAAGATAAAGACAAAACCACATTTACCTGTCCTTGGGGTACCTATGCTTACCGAGTACACAGGGGCGTCACTCAATTAACCTATGGCATAGCACGTGCGTTCGTGGCAGTTGTTACACAGTAATTTGTCACCGTCCCTGCAATTCCCATCTCGCCCATTGGAGGGTCGTTTCTGTGACCAATAAGCAGTGTCATGCCTTGCAAATACCATTGTTTCATCCCTTTCCATGAGAACAACATTTCTTCTGTTGATCATTTCCTGAGCAGACCCCTAAAAACACCTGTTTTTGCCTTGGCGCTGGTAGCCCGTTATGTACTCGCGCCAATGAGGAAAATTAACACTGAGCCCGCGCCAATTGGCGCTCTGTCCCAGTTAAGCACCCACGCCAATCTGCTTTTGGAAAGTTTTTTAAAAAAGAGGCGAAGTTTCGATTACAACAACTTCGTGGATGAGTCATCAGGAGTGGTTTCGACTGAATAACCACGGCCTTCCTCCTTTGGCCTCTTGTTTCCACCTTATGGGGAACCTCCCAAGGGATAAGGCCTCCCTTCCACTATTGTAGGGATCCCAACCTCCTCCTCTCCTCTATAAATTTAGCCTTCATCCATTGATGAAGGGGCTGAAAGGCTGAAGGGCTGAAAGGCTGAAAGGTTGATAGTCTTGAAGTGCTGAAGCTTTGCATCTCCCTATTCCCAAGTGCCTTTGTGCTGTAAAGAATCCCTTCTTTCCCTTAAGGCCCATTCAAGCGAGGAGACCATCGTTACGAGACTCTGGAGAGGTTTCCCTTTCCTTGGCGAGCTTTGCGAGACGTGGACAACCGGAGACCCGTCCGAAGGAAGCTGCGACGTCAGAACTTGGTTGTAACTTCTATTCGTTTATCACTTTAATAGATGACTATGATTATGGTTCCACTCCTTTTGCAATCATGTTAGTGCGAGTAATATCTTTTCTGACCGATATTTAGTTACGTATGCTGGTTCCTATGCATGTATCTGTTCGTCTCTTCTGTGTGCAGGTGTTCGTCCACGGAGATCGTGGAAGGACTGTGATCTGCCAGGGCTGAAGGACGGGGGCATCTTCTTCTTCAGATCTAGCGTTGGAATCCAGGTAGGCTCTTATCCCAAGTCTTTCATTTCGTAACTAGGAGCTTGCGTCATAGCATTGTTTGTTTGTTGCTAGACCCCTGCTGGGCTAGTAGGGATCGCCTCTGTCCGCAGAGGGGATTTACCTCCTCAACAAATTGGCGACTCCACTGGGGATCGTCCGGTTTTCCTTGTCCCGTTTATGATTGTTTCGCTTTGATTGTTTCTCCTTGCTTGATGAACCTTCTGGGTTGGGTTCTTTTTGTGTTTTGGCTTTTGGTTCAGCCCCCAGAGGATCAGATCTGACCTCTGCTTTTCTGAATTTTCACCTTTTCATAGTTGGCTTGATTGGCGCGAGTTTAGCCCTGACAGTCGCGCCAGTTGGCGCAGTTTGCCAGTTCATCACTCGCGCCATCCCCTGTCTGGCGCGGATTACAGCCAGACAGTCGCGCCATTTCCTGTAGGTGGTAGGGTTACCCTTGTTCGGAAGCTTCTTTTGGTCAGTACTTTGCTTCTGGGTTTGTTTTAGATTCAGCTTGAAGTGGGAAGTCTGGTCTTGGTTGGGAGAAATTATTTGTTTTTTCATTTTCAGGCAGTGGCGCTTGTTGTCAGTTAGCAACCCGCGCCACTTGGCCATTGGCGCTAGTTTTCAAGTAAAAGTCGCGCCAAGTGGCGCTCGTTGTCAATGTACAAGTCGGGCCACTTTCAGGGTGTATGAAAATTGAGTTTTTTTCCCTTAATCCTTCACTAGTGTGTCTTTCCCTTTGGGTCTTTCCTCTGTGTGAGCATAGATTACATTGCTCATTATTTGGAATGTCTTCTTTCTATGATTGTTTGATGTAAAAGGGAATGAATGCCTTGTTTTGATCTCTTGCTTTGGAAGTCCTTTTTGTGTTTGACCGCATATGTCTTGTCAACTTTTGAGGGATTTTGTCACAAAGTATTTTGAAACAACGATTGCATTCTTAGTGTTTGTTTGCATCCCTTTTGCTTTCATCCTTCATTAAGAAGATTTGCGTTCTTTTAGTTTTCGTCTCATAGTTTGCTTTTCGTTTAAATGCATTAGATCACATTGCATCGAAAAGTATTTTTGAGATTTATCATTGAACTTAGATAACATTGTTTAGTGATTGAAAACTAAAAATCGCTTTGAGTGCATTCTCTTTTGTTAAAGGCATGCATTAAGTAGATTCTCATTTTATCGAAAAATGCATTGAGTGCATTCTTATTATTTGAAAAGAAAAAGGAAATTGTGCATAGATTACAATTGCATAGTTTTCGGAAAAAGAATTTTGCATAGATTACATTGCATTATTCGCATCGTTGAATGTTTAGAATACTTTTGGATAGTGAAAGTCATCTAGTTTGGAAAAGTTTCGTTTTCAGTTTTGCTGTTTGTTGCATCATTGTTTGAAGCTCTTCCTTTAACTAGATAGCATTCATCGAATTAAAAAGTTTTCTTTTCTCATATAGTTTTGCATTTAGGAGTCTTTTGAGACACTACATACGGTAGGGCCTCCAAGGTGGACCTCTCCCCTTCTTCGCCTGTTTCTGCGTCCTCCTCTTCTACTTCGCCTGGTGAAAGTCTGGATTCAAGTAACCAGGTGGCTAAGAAGAAGAAGAAGAAGACAAAGAAGAAGAAGTCCGATAAGCGAGAGGCTAAAAGTGCAGCCACTGTTTCTGAAATATCTCCTCTCGATAAACCTTCCAACCCTCCACGGAAAGTCAAGTTCCCTTGCCTGTTGTGCACGGGAGACCATCTTCTTCGAGACTGCCCTGGCATCCCCAAGGTGCTCGAAGCATGGTCCGACGGCCGTCCGCTGTTGCCTTTGGCTTCCGGGACTCAAGTTGGGGGCACATCTTCAACTGATACTGATAAGACTCCTAAGAAGCAGGGCAAGATTACCAATCCCTGTAAGTTGTGTGAAGGGCACCATGCTATTCACCTTTGTCCTTATATGGATGAAGCCAAGCGAGTCTTGGACAACCTGACTGTTTCTACACCACGCCTCCCGGCTGGTTATAAACAGATTTCTTTGAGTCTTCCACCGGCTGATGCCGTGATTGGTCAAGAGTCATCCTTGGTCGATCCCACTCCCCCAGAAATTCAAATTCACGAATCCATCCCTGACCAACCATTGGTCGTGGGATCGGTTGAACTGGCCCCATCTACGGTGCACCAGGTCTTTTCTGTCGAGAGTGGATCTCATAACCCTCATGTGCTTCTGGTTTCTTCAGATTCTTCAGATTTGGAGAAAGATTCTCCTGTCCATGTGTTTCAAGAAGCTGCTCCTCCGCCTCCCATGATGGAGGCTTCGGAGGATATCCCTCCCACCTTCGAGATGGAGGTTATGGAGGATGCTCCTTCTTCCGTAACATCAGGGGAAGACCTTCGTATTTCGATGGTAGCCCCTCCGAGTAGTTTGGTCGCTTCCTTTGATTGGAATCGATTTGCAGGATTTCGCCTTCCGTCTTATGTGCCTTTCGAGATCACAGTACAGGCTCTTGGTCTGGTTGTACCCAGTACCATTATAGACGAAGGTGCATCTGTTAGTATTCTGTCTTCAACTACCTGGCAAGCTTTCGGTTCGCCACCGCTTGCGCCTGTTACGCAGAATCTGTTGACATTCAATAGAAGAACGAGTCAACCGTTGGGGATCCTTCCAAGGTTACCTGTTACTTTGGGAGGCAAAACCGTCCATATGGACGTGATGGTCGTTCCAGGCCCCTTGGATTTCAATCTGCTTTTGGGGCGCGATTACACCTATGCCATGGGAGCACTCGTCTCCTCCCTCTTTCGGGTGGCCTGTTTTCCGCATGAAGGAAGGATCGTGACCATTGATCAGCTGTCATTCTTTGGTCCTAATGTGGCAACTGGTCCGCCATCACCCCCTCCTGGTTTCTATCCACCCGTTGTATCTGCTCCACCGCAGGTCAACTATGTGGCTACTTACCCCGTGCCTGTGCTCAGTGATGATGCCGTTGTGCATAATGTGCTGGGGGCATTGGGTCCTGACTTCCAGGATATTTTTCTTCCATCGGGAGTGGAACTCTTGGAAGCGATGACTTCTTGTTCATTATGATGAAGTCATCGAAGCACAGTTCATTTTCTTGTGTCAAGCTCCTTAAAAAATGAAACAAGCCGGTCGGAGCAGAGTTCCTTGTCTTGTGTCAAGCTCCTTAAAAAATGAAACAAGGTCATCGGAGCAGAGTTCCTTGTCTTGTGTCAAGCTCCTTAAAAAATGAAACAAGGGTGTCTGAGGATAGTTCTTGTAATGTGTCAACCTCGTTAAAATAATGAAACACGTTCCTGTTCAATTCGAGTCTTTGATAAGTTCTCGTAAAATCCCAGTCGAGTCTTTCTTAGATCTCGTAATTTGAACCTTCACTCCATCTTCCTTCCATATGGACTGAAGCTTGGGGGGCATGTACCTCGAATTGAGTCACCATGCTGGGGGCATGCTTACTTTTTCAAGCATAGTTTGTTTTCGTTTCAAGCTTGTGTAAAAATGAAACCGGTTTCAAGCATAGTTTATCTTTGTTTCAAGCTTGTGTAAAAATGAAACCAACTTCAAGCAGAGTTTCCTGATTTCAAGCTTGTGTAAAAATGAAACCTTGCCCATTTTACCTCTTGTGATGGTCATTTTATCAGCCTATTTTTACCTGATGAGCCTTGGTTTTCTCACTCCATTATCACTATCTGCTTGGCCGATCATATGCCTTCACTTGGTTGTTTTACCCGTTCCTGAGGAACCGCTGCTATGAGTGGTCTTGTTAGCCAGCCTCTCGACCTTTATTTGTTCAGAGTAGTTCCACCATTACCGAAACCAGTTGCTACCCTTTATACCACTCGTTCCTCCAGGAGGAGTCATCTTTCAGCTCTTTTCTGACTCTCTAAACATGAAAAGATTTCCGAGGCCCTTGTCGTTTCAATCTCGTTAAAATGGACACGAATCGACATTCACCCAGTATAAGTTTAACCCTTTTTCGGGTTGGGATGGATTGATTACGAAAAAGGAATACCCTAGCCTAGCGCGACTATATACAGAAGGCTGTTGCTAGGGAGGTTTTCCTGATATTATTTTCTACCTTTCGGATCCGGGGAACATTTACGAAAGGACCCGTGGAGTTTTTTCACGGTTTTTTCAACCTGTTTCTTAAACATGAAAAGGACGCTCCGCAGCTCTTCCTTTGTCGGACGAAGAACCTGATGAGATGGATTCGCCATAATGACGTTCAGCCTTCCTTAGGACTTAGTACGTGTCCTAGGAGACGCCAAGGGCGGACTTAGCATATGCTATGCTATCCCCTTCAAGCTTGTTATCAAAAAATAATTGGGGTACTCGCCAGAAATGGTGGGGAAAAATGGAACCATTGTCGTTGTCGTCGGCAGTATGTCGCTCTTGAACATGGCACTTGTCTGCATTCGTGTCGGGTTGGGGACATCTCACCTCGTTGTTTCACTTTGCTTCCATGGGTTTGGGTAATCTCTTTTGACCTCTCATCTGTTCACTGCCTCGTCGCCATGACCTTTGATCTGTTGATGTCAAATACTGCCAAGTCCATTGTCGTGCCGTTTATATGTTCAAGAGAAGCTGGCCTCTGCGAATATCAACCTTCCTCTGTTTCTCATATGATCCTGATTCACAACAAAACATTATGTTCCTCTGTCTCGTGTCGATGATGTGGGAATCATTATGGCCCACCTTCGATCAAGGTCACTTCCTGTCGACTTCAACTCATTATCCAGGAAGTTGGTCGAGAGACTCCTGATGGTACCTTGGAGCCTGCATGCCTCAATGGCAGGTTCGTCGCATTCGACGTGAAGTTTACATTATTGACTTCCGATCGAATGATTCTCAAGGTACCGACGCCGCCCTATTTATTCACACGCCGTAGATCACCTCGTAGTACCTTGGAGGACCATTGTCATTATTGGTGGTTTTCTTCGGTCGTTAACGGCTTTCATCATTGGCCGGTAACCGTACGAGATGTTCTTGTACAGCCCGATATCACCACACATTCGCATGCTAGAACTTGTACTTGTTTGGGTCGAGATGGAGCGCAAGACCCTGGATTGTGTCTGTTGTAATCCAGGCTGCGATTGTGGATTATTGTCATTATGTACATGACTCAATGATTGGATGGATGCGACCATACCCGAGTCTATTTGTTTGATCTTAGTTGGATGGCTGCGCCCATACCCTAGATCCGGATTATAGCATACTCTGTTCGGATGGCTGCGTCCATACCATATATATACATCATGTACTTGAGATATCAGTTGTATCTTTCCGTGCGGGCCCGGACGGCGGCCTCTTGCTTGGACATGTTCTCGCAAGCATTTCACCCCTCTCTCTCTTCGGGCCTCATGCTTTAGGGGGCATCTGTTACACAAGTACTTGTCACCGCCCCGAGAATCCCCATCTCGCCCATTGAGGTCCTTTCTTCTGTGACCAATAGGCAGTGTCATGCCTTGCAAATACCATCATTGTATCGCTTTCCATGAGGACAACATTCCTTCTGTTGATCATTTCCTGAGCAGAGCCCTAAAAACACCTGTTTTTGCATTGGCGCCGGTAGCCCGTTATGTACCCGCGCCAATGGGGGAAAATTAACACTGAGCCCGCGCCACTTGGCGCTCTATCCTAGTGTTGCACCCGCGCCACTCTGTTTATGGAAAGTTTTTTAAAAAATGAGGCGAAGTTTCGATTACAACAACTTCGTGGATGAGTCATCAAAAGTGGTTTCGCCTGAATAACCACGACCTTCCTCCTTTGGCCTCTTGTTTCCACCATATGGGGAACCTCCCAAAGGATAAGGCCTCCCTTCCACTATTGTAGGGATCCCAACCTCCTCCTCTCCTCTATAAATATAGCCTTCATCCATTGATGAAGGGGCTGAAAGGCTGAAAGGTTGAAAGGCTGATAGTCTTGAAGTGCTGAAGCTTTGCATCTCCCTATTCCCAAGTGCCTTTGTGCTGTAAAGAATCCCTTCTTTCCCTTAAGGCCCATTAAGCAAGGAGACCATTGTTACGAGACTCTGGAGAGGTTTCCCTTTCCTTGGCGAGCTTTACGAGACGTGGACAACCGGGGACCCGTACGAAGGAGGCTGCGACGTCAGAACTCGGTTGTAACTTCTATTCATTTATCACTTTAATAGATGACTATGATTATGGTTCCACTCCTTTTGCAATCATGTTAATGCGAGTAATATCTTTTCTGACCGATATTTAGTTACGTATGCCGGTTCCTATGCATGTATCTGTTCGTCTCTTCTGTGTGCAGGTGTTCGTCCACGGAGATCGTGGAAGGATTGTGATCTGCCAGGGCTGAAGGACGGGGGCATCTTCTTCTTCAGATCTAGCGTTGGAATCCAGGTAGGCTCTTATCCCAAGTATTTCATTCGTAACTAGGAGCTTGCGTCATAGCATTGTTTGTTTGTTGCTAGACCCCTGCTGGGCTAGTAGGGATCGCCTCTGTCCGCAGAGGGGATTTACCTCCTCAACATAAACCGTGGGTTATAACCATAACCTCATGGCTAATTCCGCATGTGAACATCTCGCAACCATCTGTAGAACCATCAAGGTAGCGGTTGGCTTTATGGTTACATTAAACTGAAACTCTACCATGTGAAATATTTTCATTAAGGCTATCAATTATGGGTCTTAGCATGTGGTCTTGGCGTGACGGCCGTATGGGAGAGGGGCTGGCCCCTCCGGATCCCCAAATAGTAAACCTTAACCCAATAAATAAAACCCACGCAGTATGAAGGTTAAGAAATTTTTGTGGCATGATGGCATGCACGCAAGCTAGCCGAGTTGTGGTCTCATATTTTACTCCTACGGAGACCCAAAACCAATTTTACACCATGAATCTGAGCCATGTGGCAGCCTCCAGGTTTTCCACATGGCAACGTCTTATTGGCTAAAAATCAAAATTCAACCCTCCGACCAATAATACAACCCCAAGTGCAAGAGCTAGTTGGATCGAATGGAATATTCTAGGGAATATTTTGAGGAATATTATAGGAATATTCCCTAGAATATTTTTTTTTTAATTTTTCCCAATCCAAGTCAAACTTGATCAAAGTCCAATTTTTGCAGTTTACTCGACTTTTCAAACTTTGATAACTTCTTCATACGGTGTCAGTTTTTCGAACTGTTTGCAGCGCCGGAATTAGCAATACGAGATCTATCTGATCGCTCAGGTTCGAGACACTTCTGAACACTTTTAATTTTTAGCTATCACTTAGGTCCATGAACCAATTCTGATCATTAATCCATCATAATTAGGAAGTGTGATCTTCCCCGCTACATTTTTCACATCCTAACTCTTTTCCCCCCTCTATAAGAATTGTTATCCCTATTTTTATGCCTCTCCTTGAGGTGGATAAATTCCCCAAATGACATGGCCCTCCCAATCCTAGGGTCTAGTCATGGGGGCTTCACTCAATGAACCTATGACATATCACGTGTGTTCATGGGATATTAAAAAATACCCTTAATTTTACTACATACTGGAAAATACATCTAAAAATTTAAACCCCTACCAATATGAACCCAATACACCTTCCCTATTTAAAAAACCCATACTTTCGCTAGATATTGTAGGTATCCATTTTTTTATTAATATTTTTTATACCTGTTGTGGTGGATTCGACACACGGGTGTATGAAATCACACAAGCTTAGAGAGTGTGGTCTACTCTCTAAACTATTGGTAACAGGTAGTATGTGGGGGGAGCTCAAAAGCATAAAACTTAAATGAAATATTATGCTGAAGTATGCTTTGGTTAAAAAACTAAAACTAAAAACACAAAAGAAGTCATATAGAGAGTTCCAAATATTAATATTGCAATCCATATTCTAAGATTCTGTTAGCTATCGAATCGCCTCATGTGATGAGAAGAAACTCGAGGCAACATCAAACCAAGCTCAGCCTCGTAGCTAGCCCTACGAGGACAGGAGAGGGCTCTCTCTAGTCGATCTCGATAAAATGAACAATAGGGTGCGAGATGACTTTAAAAGGGAACTGATTTTAGGCTAGTAAATAGATAAGAAAGGGTTTTTGATAAATGATGGGTTTCTGGGCAGCGAGGGATCAAGAACAGCATGAAACAGAGATTTAATCAAAGGCACAGGGTATTTCATAAGGCGAGATAGGAATGAAGTTTAACAATCAAATTTGGAATAATATGGGGTGAAAGACTGTTTAAAAGAGCTGAAAAGGGCATTAAACAATGAATCCCTTTCAGACAGAAGAAAGCCACACAAAGTCTGAACACTTCCTCAAGGCAGAGCAATGACTGAGTTCTACCTTTCTTACTCTCAAGCATTCAAACTGAAAACGATTTATGAATGAAATGTAAACATTACAAGATACATATGAAACATAGAGAAAATACATTATGCTAAACTTCAAGCCACAAGAATCTTATAAATCAGAGCTGAACATTCAATTATACCTCTGTCAAACAACTGTACAATGAAACTCTGTATTTCTCCTCAACCAGCTCTGCCAGAACTCTCCCCTTTTACAAGTGATTTTTAATACAATATATAAGCCTAGAGGTGGGATAACAAATCGACCCAAATAAGGAATGGTTTAATTATCATTTAACAAACAAAACTGCAGAGCCAATCATTTGTTCTGAAGGCAGAACAACGCTTTCCCTGAACTTCTCTGATGACCAATAAAAAAAAAACCAAATCTGGAGCGTAGACAAATCTGGAGCGTAGACCCTTTGAATTGCAACTGAATGTCAAAAATAGGCAATCTGTTCCTATCTTTCTGCTGTGATGAATATCTACGTTCCAATTTAGGCTTTGAATTTGAATTTTTACTTTACGTTTGCCTTTTATCTGGTAAAATAGACTCGTAATTTTTACCAACTCCTAAACAGCCTGTCCAGTTTGAAAGGAACTAAAAATGATAGGCTCAGTTTAACTCCATAGTGGCCTGCTGTCCAGCGTGTTGCAATACTTTCATGTTTCTCTAACTTCTCGAGTTCTTCATTTGAAGGAGATTGCTTAAACTTGCTTTATCGGTTCCAGCCTTCTCTCCTGCTACGAATTCCTTCACATCGAGCGATGACTCTGATATCTTACTGGAGATAGGTAGTTACACAGGCCATGTCATCATTCAGATTGGCGAAAACAAGCTCTGGTTCGATCATCCAGCACTCAGCTAAATGACGTGAAGTGTTCGAATGTTCTGCTCGAAATGTGGGACCAAACGTGTATACATCCGAAAGAGCACATGCATAGACGACTTTGCAAGCCATTTGAGGCGTTTTGACACCAAACTGGAAGCAGGAACAAAAAACTTTGGCTCTGTGACTGTGTGCATAGCGCCCCTGCCCAACGCGTAGCGCGCAGCATACGCGCAGCGCACTTGATATTTAACACGGGATGTGGGCGTTATATGTGCAGCACCCCTTATATGGGTAGCGCGCCTCCTGTATGGGTAGCGCGCACCTTCAGTCCAATTTTATTCTCCATTTTTGCTACCCTCAGCTCAGGAGCACCCTTTCTCACAATAAACCCGTTGATTTGATTTGTGATTGTATTCCTAGCAAAAACTATAAGTATGTCTGCAAAGGTACTGTTTCCGATCTATCGTTTTTGGCCATCTAACTTCCAACTACCTTCCACCTTGGTTGCTGTTGTGTTCAAAGAGCTTGCATCACTGCCATAGTTGGGTTCAATCAAAGCCCAACATGCTATAATATCAAGTCGAGCTGAAGCTGGTAGGTATTTTTTCTTTTGATCCTCACTTCCACACATTGAAATTGTAAGCATTGCCAAGCAAGTATGCACCATCATAAATGTAGAACAGCTAGCATCTACCCTTGCAAGTTCAGTCATTGCAAGAGCACTCCCAAGAATAGATAGACCAGGGCAGCCATATCCCTTAATGGTGCCTCCAGCCACTTTAATATTCGCGAGCTTTGGCACAATCTCAAATGGAAATTTTGCTCGTTCCCAGTACTTTAAAATTACAGGGGAAATTTCTGTTTCTGCAACTTCTCTTGGTTTTTAAAGAAAAAGAGTTTTCTTTGTTGTCTGCTTGCAGGGATAATGACTTGTCTTGGCTCAGCACTTTTTCACATTAATACAAACTCTGCCTTTCAAATTCCCTTTTTGATTTTCTGAGCTTGATTTTTCTGTTGATTGTTTTGCAGGAATAGGAACTGATGAGTCCTGGCAAGGTGACCAGGGCCTGCATTTGACATTTTTCATGAGGGCAGACTTTTAAAAATATACTTATTACAAACAACTAATCTAACAATTTCTTCTCCAAAACAGGGTTTTGGAGAAGAATTATCCTTTTGATCATTGAAACTCCTGAAATACTAACTCACTGAAACTTCCTCTGGCTTGCACATGTTATTGAAGCACTTCTGAAGACAAAACCCTGGACTCAAGAATTAAAATGACTCCGACAGAGGACTGGCAAGACTGAGTCTAACATTGGTTCCAATGGGGATGGCAGCTGCCGCTTCTTGGAGATGCCAAGAACTGCAGATCTTTGGGAGAGCAGACAGTGCCTCCATCCATTGGGCGATGGAATCATTATTTTGAAAAACAAACTAAAGACTAATGACTTAACTTATTAACTGGAAAATCAACTCAAACTGACTTCAATGCAAACTGAAATGACTGAATTAAAACAAAAGCTTTTTGAAAAATGGCAGCAGTCCATCAAGTTTTAAAATCATGATGGCAACCACCTACATACTGATGTGATATGTACAATCATGTGTAGTGTGCCTTCCAATGTAACCAATCCAGTAGATGGTTACACCCCAAATTTCTGCTCTTACTCTCCTTGAGCAGGCAGAATGATGAACCTGTAGGCAACTCAAAATAACCACTGAAACCAAAGATTATGATAATGAACCAAGCAATATTTATCCTTTCTAATGCTTGCAGAAGAATTCTGAAGGGGTCTTGAAAATCCTGAAGCACTGGCTTATCTGGAGATCCAGCTGCAAAAATACAAGTATTCACTCCATTCTGATCTGAAAAAACATTTGATTTCTGAGGGATAGAAATGCACAGAGAGGTATCTTCCATCTGAGTGTTAGCTGTAGGTTCCTTGACCATGAGAAACTCTGGCATATATTCCTCAACTTCATGATCTAGGTCATTCTTAAACAAAAAACAATCTTCAAGATTATCAAACATGACAGCCTTATCATCTTTGTGAAAGAAAAAATTATCTGTTTGCTGATCTACAAAACTGATTACAAGACAATCATCTTTTTCAAAAGAGGAAGAAGTTTCACCAACACTTTCCCGACTATGTGTTCACTGCAAATCTGTTGTAGCTTGGGATGTAACAAGACCTCTCAAAAGTAGATCTATCTCATCTTCAGACAAAGGAGACAATGCTTTTTGTTTTCTTCTGCTTAAACAGTAATTGTCTTCATATGACAGGGCATTCAAACTATCATTTATTACTGAGTTATTGAAAGGAGATTCATCACTTACTTGCACAAAGATCTCATTCTGTTTTTCATGAACTGACTGGATTGCTTCTTCATGAAGGCTGTGTTCTAATGATGGACTGACAGTATGACTGAGAACATTTGGATCCATTACTGTGTCTTCTGCATTCCAGATGATTTCAACAGCAGAGTTCTCTTTAATGGGCTTCAGCACAAGATATGCTTGGTCATCATGATCTGAATCTGAATCTGAAGTAGTTGTCCTGACATTATCACATTCTGAAATTAGCACTGGACTTACTTGCATGCTGCTGTCTTCTGTGGGCAGATCTGAAACTACACTTTCTCTTTCATCATTTTCAGCCATATGGCACTCTTCAACCTGTTGATCTTGATTCTGCTGCAAAATTTCCTGAGCATTTTGATGGGTATCCTCTAGGTTCTCTTCATTTTGCTGAAATGGATTCTCGTACAGAACCTCCATGATCTCATCATTCATGAAATTATCATCTTCATAATATTTCTCAAGGCTTTCAATAAAAGTAGAAGCATGCTTGCAACAGTCATGAACTAAATTTAACGATGGATAAGATGTTTGATATCTTTCAATGAACAAAGCATGAAAATCCTTTAAACAGTAAATACATGCTGGTGGCAAATTTTCATACCAAGATTGGGCTTCACCTTCTAGAGTGGCTAGGAATATCTTCATCAAACAATCTTTAGGAAAAGCCACCTTCAACTTGCGAATATGCATGTGAAATCTAATCAGATGTAAAGCAGCATCTTTCTTACCATCATCGTTAAACGTAGGCAGATTCCTTGACCAATCTACCTTGGGCATCTTATTCGGAAAACCTGGAATGTGATCTCGGCTCATGGGAGCATATCTTCTCGTGATTCGGTCCATCTTGAAAATCTCACAGCTACTGATCTCCCTGCAGTGAAGTCACCATGAAGCATTGATTTCTGGATTTTTTCAGTGAATGATTTCAGCCTTGCGGTGTCTGACTGTTGTCCACCATCAGCATCAGATCTGAACTTTGTCATCTTGTACCGGGGAAGACCTCCCCAGTATGGTCGCCACTATGTTAGTGCTCGAATCTGCCTCAAGCTGAAGGAAGGCGAGGTTCGAGGCAACATCAAACCAAGCTTAGCCTCGTAGCTAGCCCTACGAGGACAGGAGAGGGCTCTCTCCAGTCAATCTCGATAAAATGAGCAATAGGGTGCGAGATGACTCTAGAATGGGAACTGATTTTAGGCTAGTAAAGAGATATGAATGAGGTTTTTAATAAATGATGGGTTTTTGGGCTGTATGGGATCAAGAACAGCATGAGCAAAGATCTAATCAAAGGCACAGATTATTCCATAGGGCGAGGTAGGAGTGAAGTTTAACAATTAAATTGGAATTAAATGGGATGTAAAGACTGTTAAGAAAGATGAAAAGGGCATGAATTCATGAATCCTTTTCAGACGGAGGAAAACATAGAACTTGAATACTTTCCCAAGGCAGAGCAGCAAGCTGAATTCTGTCCTTCACACTTAAAAGTATTCAACAGACCATGATTATGAATGAAACAATAAACGTAATAAGAAACAGAAAGAAACATATGCTAAATTTCACGCCACAAGAATCTTATAAATCAGAGCTGCGCCATTTAATTATTTCTCTGTCAAACAGCTGTACAATAAAACTCTATATTTCTCCTCCACCAGCTTTCAGAACTCCCTCCTTTACAAGTGATTTTTAATACAATATATAAGCCTAGAGGTGGGATAACAAATCGACCCAAATAAGGAATGGTTTAATTATCATTTAACAAACAAAACTGCAGAGCCAATCGGCATTTCTGAAGATAGAATAGCGCTCCATTTTCTACTCGAATCTGTTGATAACTGATGAAGAGGTGTCAATCCCATTACTGAAGATAAACATAGGCAATCGAATCTTGTTCTCTGCTGTGATGAATATCTACGTTCCAATTTAGGCTTTGACTTTGACTTTTTACTTTACGTTTGCCTTTTATTTGGTAAAATAGACTCGTAATTTTTACCAACTCCTAAACAGCCTGTCCAGTTGAAAGGAACTAAGAATGATAGGCTCAGTTTAACTCCATAGTGGCTTGCTATCCAGCGCGTTGCAATACTTTCCTGTTTCTCTAACTTCTCGAGTTCTTCATTTGAAGGAGATTGCTCAAACTTGCTTTATCGGTTCCAGCCTTCTCTCCTGCTACGAATTCCTTCACACCGAGCGACGACTCTGATATCTTACTGGAGATAGGTAGTTGCACAGGCCATGTCATCATTCAGATTGGCGAAAGCAAGCTCTGGTTCGATCATCCAGCACTCAGCTAAATGACGTGAAGTGTTCGAATGTTCTGCTTGAAATGTGGGACCAAACGTGTATACATCCAAAAGAGCACATGCATAGATGACTTTGCAAGCCATTTGAGGCGTGTTGACACCAAACTGGATGCAGGAACACAAAACTTTGGCTCTGTGACTGTGTGCGTAGCGCACCTACCCAACGCGTAGCGCGCACCATACACGTAGTGCCCGTGTTCTTTTGCAAAGACTGGGGAAGCTATATGCGTAGCGCCCCTTATATGGGTAGCGCGCCTCCTGTATGGGTAGCGCGCACCTTCAGTCCAATTTTATTCTCCATTTTTTCTACCCTCAGCTCAGGAGCACCCTTTCTCACAATAAACCCGTTGATTTGATTTGTGATTGTATTCCTGGCAAAAACTATAAGTATGTATGCAAAGGTACTGTTTCCGATCTATCGTTTTTGGCCATCTAACTTCCAACTACTTTCCACCTTGGTTGTTGTTGTGTTCAAAGAGCTTGCATCACTGCCATAGTTGGGTTCAATCAAAGCCCAACATGCTATAATATCAAGTCGAGCTAAAGCTGGTAGGTATTTTTTCTTTTGATCCTCACTTCCACACATTGAAATTGTAAGCATTGCCAAGCAAGTATGCACCATCATAAATGTAGAACAGCTAGCATCTACCCTTGCAAGTTACGATCATTGCGAGAAACACTCCCAAGAATAGGTAGACCGGGGCAGCCATATCCCTTAATTGTGCCTCGTACACTTAATATTCACGAGCTTTCGCACGATCTCAAAATGGAAATTACGCTTAAGTTCCCCGGTACTTTACAATTACGGGGGCAATTTATGTTTTTACGCAACTCTAGAATTCCAAGTTAGAAAAAGAAAGTTTTCTTTGTTGTACATGCGGGATAGTGACTTGTCTTGGCTCGACACTTTTTCACATTAATACAAACTACGCCTTTCAAATTCCCTTTTTGATTTTACGAGCTTGATTGTTACGGTGATTGTTTTGCGGGAATGGGCACATTGATCTGACGAAGGTGACGAGAACTGCATTTGACATTTTTCATGAGGGAAGACTTTAAAAATATGCTTATTACAAACAACTAATTTGACAATTTCTTCTCCAAAACAAGGTTTTGGAGAAGAATCATCCTTTTGATCATTGAAACTCCTGAAATAATAACTCTTAAAACTTCCTTGGCTTGCAATAGTTGACATACAATGTAACAAAACCTGGACTCGAAATTAAAATGACTCAGAAATGAGAGGATTGGCAAGGCGGAGTCTGAGACCCTCTTCTTATTAAATGTTTGGAATAAAAGAAAATCTTACCCACTTGCCAAAGGGTCCCTAGGCAATGGCTCTAGTTCTCGATGCAAGGATGTTTGTCTTTCAAGTTCTGCCTCTGATGCAATCCAGCTCTCTCTCTCTGCTGTGGTGGACTAAGATGTTGGGTGGCCAACTATCGAGTCCTCTTTAGCTCCAGCTGCTTGGGTCACACACAATGCTAGTGTTGCTTGGGAAACTTTGGCTAGCATAACCTTGTGATCACCATTTTTTCATCTCTTGGTGGGTTTATATAGGTGAGCTTCAAATCTTCCTTCCCTCCCTTGGTACATGATGGATATTGACCCAAGTGAGAGGTGTGATTCCATTGTGTGCTCACATAATGTCTAAGGAGGCGCTGGTGGTTGTCATTAGGTGGCTTTCACATAAGGAGTAACTGTCCTTTGCTTGTTGTGGTCCCAAAAAGTGACTTTTTTCCATTTCCAAGAATGTGCACTTATCGGGCAAAAGGGCGTGCAGAAGGCGCTCTTCTCGAAGGAAAAAGTGTGCATTTGAGCATTTATGACTAATTCAAATCTGATTTTCTCAAAACCTTAGAGATTTTAAATACTTCTTGATTCCATAATGTATTCTTGTCTTGTAAATCCTTAGCTTGACATTAATTGATGTCGTCTTCTATTATACGATTTTCCAGTGTTAACAATTTCCCCCTAATGTGTGAGGTCTAGGAAGAACTGTATAGCCGAAATACATTATAGTTTCTTTTCTTTATCGTACGCGGAGAGAGAGAGAGAGAGAGAGAGAGAGAGAGAGAGAGAGAGAGGCCTGCATGTACTTTTGGAATAGACAACACCTTGCACCGTTTCCGAGATAACCATGGCCTAAGGGACCCCCTGCAAGCAGACAAAATATACAACATATTTACAAATTTTCAATGAGGCGGGCATGTCCCATGCTCGTGATGCTATGGCTAGTTAAACAAAATTGACAGATACATGTGTTGTCTGTGTCACTACTAAGGTAGTGATGCTAGTGGTTGTTGACAATGACTACTGACACCCTCAGTGGTGTTTTTTCTTTGAGGATAGGTGGAATGTGGTACCCATATGCGTAACCTTGGTATGGCATATCATTGTGTAATGTACGCATATGTACTGGTTGGGACATTCCCGTGTAAGCATTGTTGTCAGAGATGCTTATAACGGCACGAGTCTTCGATGGATTTTGATCAAAGTGAAATGGTTTTAAGGTACGACACCATCGTGACATGAAAGCTTTTGTTGTAGTCGAATTTCAAGAGGATCGATGACATATATGGACAATGATGTCTCCCATAGTGCCACCCGAGGATACCCCTTTGCATGGGGAGGGGTCATCCAATGTACCGCTTCCTTTTTGGAAAATAGGTGTTGAGCTCGACAAAAAGGAAGCCTTAAATGAACCATGATGGGTTTAACATAGGTATGTTGGTGAGCGGTAGCTGAAAATGGGTGATGGGGATTCAGTGGCCCAAGGTCGAGGTATACTTGAGTAGCTTGGTGGCAGTCATAGGTATTTCAGAAGGGAAAAGTCCCTGGAGTCGGTAGGACTTCTAGGGTGGGTATGAACCAGCGATGATTTTCGTAATGGTGCGTACATGGGGGGGGTGAAATACTTCAACCAAGGGATATGGGGGACTGTTGCCATGGGAGAAAAGGTGAAATATGATGGCGAAGTGGCGAAGGGAATTTTTTGCGGTCTTTGTACACTTTCCAAAAGAATAAAATAATGGGGTTTGGCTTGTACAAAACACAGAGACGGGTACCCAAAAACATGAAAGAGGGTCACTCACTGAAGGTGTGAGGACAATGTTTTGCTGGGGGTAGGGATCCCATTGGTTGGTCTCATGTGCGGGGTTGATGAAGCGAAAGATGTCACAGATGGGTTTATGCTGATGGAAGTATGGTGGGCCAAATGCGGTGCACGGAGGTGTGCTTTCATTCTGATTGTACAACCCGATCATCCAGGAAGGTGGTTAAGTTTAAATGGTGAACTTGACCTTATGCATGATATGTGGATGGGCATGAGATTCTTCCAAGAATAAAATGGTATGGCCATGGTGTCACTTGTGGAGTGATGTATGGTCTACTTTGGATGACGATCGCCATGGAGGGGAGGCTCTACCGACCATCACGGATGTTTATCATATGCAGGGTGGGCTGATGATAAATATGGTCGGGTATGAGGACCCTATGGTTTATTTCTAATGGAGAAATGATGTGAGGATATGCAAAGTTTTCTGGGACTCTATCATGCTGAGGCTGGAATGATACCTGTTCTGGAACTTTCAGTGGGTGGTGCTGTGAATGGTTTATGGGTTCTTCCTACAAAAACAACTACCTCAAGTGAAATCATCTTCTTTTCATCCAATATTATTGAAAAACATGAATTTTGGAAAGGAATATGGGAGGGTGCATACTTGTCGACGCTTGAAAAATATTTCTTTGGAAAGTGGATGTGGGGCATCGCTTTCGTTTGTCATGGTATACTGATGATGGTGCAACTTACGGTTTGCAGAACAGACCTTTTGATCTCCTATTATGGACCTCTGAAGTTCTGGAAAAGGGTGATAAATATGGGATTATGGCCCTAATCCTATTCATTTTTACTTGTTGAGTTTTGGGAGATCAGAGGTGATAGCTGAGCCTTTTTTTCCGTTGTGGTCAGCCTATGTACCGGGGATTAGCGATATTATGCCAAGGTAACTTCCATGACGTCCTTTATTTCAATTTTTTCAGTTTGGTGATGCCGGGGGCCGTACAAATTGGGTTTGTACGACCTCAAAGGGCCTTTTTGTCCTAGATTGTATGGGAAATCTAGGCAAAAAGGTACCTTCCTTGCACCTATTTTTGAGGTACATCCACATGAAGGCGAGATGTTCCTCTCTTTTTGCATGCAAGGGTGCGCCTGTGAACAAAACAGGTGTGCAAGGGCAGGGTTCTTATAAAAACTTGGGTTTTCTGCTATCCCTTTTGATGTTTCTCCTCTATACTGATGGGTGCCTGTTGCTTGGCAGGTTGGTGTGGAGAGAATGAGATTGTCTCGAGATCTAGACCACTCTGGCTTCTAATGCTGGGGCACACTGTCAGTTGGTCACATGGGGCCTTCTGAAATTTACTGAAAACGAGTTCCTTAGGTCATAGGACCAATTGTTACGTTATATCATACGGCATTGGCGTAGGAGGTGCAACATGTTTATCCTGAGGGGGATGAACTTGATTATCCATACAGAGACGGATATTTACTTTGTGACCATATTACTGCCTCAGGGTGAGGCGCTGAGGTATCCACTTCCTGCTGGACGAGTGAGCATGGACAGGTTCCGGAGGAGGAATTGCGGTGGTGTGCCTCTTACTGAGGGGTGCATCAATATCACATTAGTGATAGATGTGGCTAAGCAGTGTGCTCTGGCCATTATTGTGCAACTGGCGGGGTCGTTTGCGCCTCATCAGGCATCAGGCCCACAGGTGGGAGTTTTACGCCATATGAGGAATGGGCATTTTTTCGATTTTTCCCGCTTCTGCTTTGATGGTATGGTGTCGCAACTGAATAGGGTCCAACGTGGATCCAAATCATTTGCGTACGCTAGCATTTTATGCAACATTATGTATGAGAGGTTTGTGCTGCTGAGGCCCATGGTGGCTGTGCCTATTGGGGGGCCGAGGGAGCCACGCATGAGGAGCTGGGCTCCTGTGATGCCACGCGGTGGTGGTGGCATGGTAGGTCGCTATTGGAATGACACGACAAAGGCCTGTTTTGAGGCCAATCAGTAGATGTTTTTTCCATACCAGTACGCGGGGATGGAATTTCAGGGTGATCCAAATATTGGTCTCCCTTTTGGTTATGTTTGGGGTCCCGCAGGTATGTGCTTATTTCTGTATTTACTCACGTTTTCGTGTACTTGAGTGTTTTTTATTGACATTGACATTATTTTGGTTGCTCGTACAGATGTTGGTGAGGTGGGATGCCCAATGGCCCGACTGGTGGGTCACGATCCTCTACCACGACCACCGGGTGGTCAGGGAGGAGGCGTCGTAGGTGGACCGGGCAGGGGTGCCGGTGGACCTGGCGGGGATGGTGCTGGACAGCCACGGTGAGGGTAGCAACTCGAGTGCAAGCGGGAGTGGCAGTAGCCCCGAGAAGGCTCGTGCGGATGTGGTGAGGCATGCATCGCGTACTTACGGCTCGGTGGAGGCTACAGAGCACTTAGAAAGGTCGAAGTGGACCATTTGACCCCAGGGATGCCTACACAGGGTTTTATGGATGACTTCGAGGAGGCATGGCTAGAGACGATGATGGCCGCGAGAGGGGACTTAGGCCCACTCTATGACGGGTAGCTATTGCGAGTGGCAACAACGGCTCGGTGGTGGCACCGGGAGTAGTGGTGAGCCCGGGTGCTCCTCTTTGAAGGGGCACCCCCTGAAACAATTTGTACATAGGGAAAGCCGGTGTGTGGTCTTATCAGGCTTGATACACCATTGTGGTGGTGGGGACGTTGGTTCGACGATGTATCTTTTATGCCATACAATGTTGGTCATAATGATTACCTTAACATATCAACCAAAATGTCCATGATATGGGGGTCCCATTGTGCGCGGTCTGAGGCCGGGTGGGGTACCATCATCGCAATGCTACTAAGTCAGGGTAGTGGACTACTATATGGTCTGTCTGCTTGCATAACGTGCATGTGGGTGGGTTTCGTGAAATGCCTGTAGGGGTAACTATGGGTTCCCTGCTAGGCTGTTCTTTGGCTTACAAGAACATGATAGACCCGCTCATCTCCTCTGCTTGGGTCATGGAGCTCCCGATGGATTTGGCATCCATATATTCTTCTTGGGAAAGACGAACTATGGCTGAGAGGAGGCTAGCAAGGGCTAGCCAAAGGTGAGGTATGTAGTGACAATCCTCCAATAGGTGATTATCAGTGCATAACAAGCATGTGAATTGGGCTGCCCGTATCCCCACGTGGTAAAATATTTCGATTGGATACCATATGTGAATGAGTTCCAATGCGTCACACTCTTCGAGGTAGTGGCCACGTTCATCGCATAGCGCGCAACATATAATGGGAATTACTGGGGGGCGCTCTATGTATCAGTGCTTCTCTTGTAAGTATAGGATGGTATATGGCTCATCATTGATAGACTAGCTGGAGGGATCCTCTTGATAGGATTGCTTGATCACGTGTAAGGCATCCTTATACCATGGTATTTCTAAAAAATGGTGGGTATAATTCCCATAGGTGTCACAAAGGGTGCATGCGTGACTGGTACACAGCGGTTTGCCTGTACTTTTGGTGGCAAGTTCCTTTTTATGGGAATGTCATTTTGAGGTGCGTGCCTTGCAGCCGAAGAGTGGTTTTAACTCGTCCAACTCCAGGCATATGTGAGTAGGGTGTCCTATGACATCACATATAGCGCAGGTTGATGACTCCCTTTGCATGGTGGGGGTCACCACTTTCTTTCCTTTCTTGGCGGTTTTCTTTATCGTGGTCGTTGGTTTTGCAATGGGAATTTCCCTTGCGGGGGCAGTTTTGACTGCTACTTGGGTAGGTTGGGGCTCCTCGGGACCGGGGGGCTTTAACCCAAATGCGGTAACATTTGTAGCTGGCGTTCCTAGAGGAGGAACGAGATACCACACTAGGAACACCAATGATATATTGGGTAATACCAGTGTTGCCAAGACCTGCTGGGAGGTGAAGCCAAGAGGTGGGTAGAGGAAAGGAGTTTGGGAGGTGGCATAGACTAGGGAGGCTGTAGTAGTTGATGCCTTAGTTTCGTTACTGCTTGAGTCCGTGTCCTGACTAACCTTGGTGCTTGATGTGGACATCATGCATACCGGGGCCCCTGTGGCATCGGGTGATACCTCAGGGATAATAGGAGGATATCCTAGGAATGACCTTAGGACAGACGACGGTTTGAATTGGCCAGGGCCATATTCTTGACGCCATAAAATACCATCTATGGTTGTATCTACATAGGGTAGAACCATATCTGGGTTGGTCAAGGGACGTTTTTCAGTGTGCGTCAGCTGGTCCACTATTATGATTCGATCCTCGTGGGGGAACATCATGATGTGGAAAATAGAGGATCCTATGGTAGACATGGCGTACATGTAACTCCGCCCAAGGAGTATATTGTAATCCAAGTGAGCGTCAAAGACTTCGATGTCTATGTCGACCATCTTACCAGCTAAGCAGACCGATACATTTTGGAAGAGACTGACGAGGGTTGAGGGACGACTATCATATGCTCTGAGTGTGATGACGGAAGGTTTGAGTTCGGGGGATTCTAACTTCTGCCATACATTCTTTGACATGATTCATGTGGATGCACCCTCATCAATGACACATCGGTGAATAGTGATATTTTGAACCGATACTAGTATCTGGAAGGCGACCATGGAGGGAAGCCTAGGGGTGGCTTTTTCTAAGTCAAAAGCTATCATGCGTGTGTTGACAAGTTCGATGGTGCCTTATGTAGAAAGTAGGGCTTTCCATTGCTTTGGGCATGACTACAGTACCTCCAAAGAGGACATAGCAGCAGGTGACTGAGCTAAATCGTCTAGGATGCTGTAATTGTGGGCTGCTTTGGAGTAGTTACCTGCTCGCCTATTAGGCCCTTTTACCATTTTTGGAAATGGCTCCAAAGGAATCTTTGGAATGGTTAAAGGTGTAGTCGGCGCGCTCGTACTAGCCCTTGACATACTGGTGTCTGGTGGGGTGTCGTAGCTGCGATTCTGAATCGTCGAGGTTTTGCTGCTGAGTGGCGACCGTTCCTTGATGGGGGAAGGGTTCTTGCATAACCGCAGTTGTCTAGGAAGATCCTCCTTGTCCTCGGTTAATCTAAAGCTTTTTAAGCTTAGGGATTTCGGGAGAGTAGTGAGTATAGTGCCCGTACTCACCACATATTGAACAAGAATGGTTTGTTCGTAGAGGTGGCCTTTTGCCTTGCTTTTGGGCATTGCTTGGCTCCTGGTTCTGATTCCGGTGGGAGTTACCTCCAGCCTGGGATCGCAGTGGGCACTTTTGGTTGTTGCCCCCTTGTCCAAGGTTCCCTTTGGGTTTGTTTTTTACCTTTATTTTAACCACGTTAGGAGGGTATTTCCCCTGATCATACTGGTGTGGTTGATTTTGGGACGGCTGCACAAAGTTCACCTATGCATTGTTTTGCGTAGGTGGGTTATGTGCTTGGAACTGAGCATTCTGCTGTCCCATGTTTGCACGTAGCCATTGGGGGGGAGTTCGTCCGTCAGTTTTTATTCCTGCGTATTGGGTCCCCTCAGCCAGAGGAGAAGGTCCTCCTTGGTGATACGCTGGTGCCCTATTAGTCAAATTTTGTTGCTGCATATGATGACTTTGAAATCTGGGTTGAGACATGTTCTAGGTAGACCCATGTGTGTAACCAGGATTCTGACTACTGTTGCCTAGGTACCCTAGGGTCATTGACCCAATAAGTCCGTCTGCATAGTTCGATGCACCTAGCAGTTCTTGATAAGATTGCTGACATGGGGTGTTGGGCAGGATATTGTATATGTATCCTGATTGCATGTAGATCAGTTCAAGATATTGGGCTTTACTAACTTCATCTTCTTCGGATGTGGGGTTACATTGCACCACATCCTTTGAAATCTCCACCGTCAGAGTTTTAAAAAATAAGTCTGAAAGGACTCAGTCGTCGAGTTGTGCTTTTCATAAACTGCGACGTCGTCTCCACTCATGGAGATGTTTTGAAATATGGGTAGAGGGGGATTGTCTGAAATGAGTCAATAACTCCATTCTCGAATCGTGGTGAATGGGTAGCTGAAAGTATGTGAGGAATGCCGTAGAGAGGGTGCTAAAGGTTCTATCTGAAGCAGGGGGTTGCTCTACGTACCATTTCGCGACCACTCCCGTAAGAGTGCATTGAAATAGCCTCAACCGAATAGTATCGTCAATGATGCTATTCGATGAGCACCATAGGTGAAAGGTCATTATATGATTTCTTGGGTATTCCAATTGCTTGCCTTCAAACTTTGGTATGTCTGAAGGGAGCTTCATGGGCATGGGAGGCAAACTGGGGTCATGTGCGATGTGGTCATTGGTGAGCTTAGTCAAATACGGTAGATTTAACGCCACTAAGAAGGGTGATTGGGAGGTTGACACCATGGAAACATGTGAATACACGAAGTTCTGGTTGGGACAAGGGTTAGTCTATGACATACCCTATTGTGAATTCAGCTGGCTTCCCATATGGGATGCACTCCTCTATCCCCCAGGGGATGAGGGGAGAGTGATGTGCAGTGTGGTGTTGGGAGACCGACTAGGGTTCCCAACTAAGATTACTCCAAGAAAGGAGGAACCAACCACTGTGGCAACGTTCCATATTTGACGCCTAAAGGGCCTAAGACCTGGAACCCCTCCCGATAATGGGAGGAGGTCCAAAAGATGCCTGTACCGATAAGGTTCTGTTGGAACCATTTGAGTGTCGACCAGGTTAGGTTTTGGAAAAAAAATTTGAGGGGATCGAGTCTGTGATCATGACAAATTTATGGCCACATACATAAAACAAATCGAAAATGAAATGAATTTTCCTTTAACTTAATATATGTGATCAATCAAGCAAAAAATGGTTTTTTTTGTTTGTGCATGATACTCAAAATCCTAGAAGACTTAATACGTCCTCACACACTCAAAAGTAACTGGGCCTTGTGAGGATTTCTTGCGAGTGCTGGCACAACATCCTGTAAGAGCTAGCAACACCCCCAGTCAGCCGAAGAGAATAAACCAAGGTAAGGGTAGAGGGTCTGGCGCTTGCCTGCACCGTCACCTATAGGGTAAAGGATGCCCTAGTTTTGGCCACTAAGAACCACCGTCCCACATGAGCGTTCGAGTCTTGGGCTTCCTGGTAGTTAGCTAATGGTACCGAGTATCAGCCAGGTCAAGTAGCCCCAACTGATACCACACAACCTGCACCTAAGCCTAACCCCCTCTGAATCGGGTCTCTGTCGCGCTTGGGTTTTCTTTTCCGTGGGCTGATAGGTGGATTTAAAAGCTCCCTAAAAACACAACTTCTATGTTTCAAATGTGAAGCGTGATCAAGGCGGCTTATTGGATGCCTACCCCCTTGATCCTAACTTAATCTATAACTTCTCTTATGGCCCCTGTGGGGAGAATTTAGTGAGTTGGTTTAAGTTATTTTTAGGTGGCTTTCTTTTCTTAGTGGGTGAATGTGTGTGAGCGTATGGTGAACAATATCATAATTTGAACATATGGATATCAGTGATCCTTTAAAAAAGTCCCCTAGTTTAAACTATGTGACGTTGTTCCATTCTCAAATAGAAAGCATTTGCGAATAATGGGCCGCTTCCAAAACCTTTTAGTTAGTCTATGTGAGTGACTAAAGGGAGATGGTGAATCACAAATATAGAGTGTTCATATGCTTTTCTAGGGTCACCAAATAGTGCAAAGACAAAAAAGATTACTTGCTCTAATTGGTGATTCAATCCTAGTCCCGCAATTTCCTAAATGCAAAAATTGAAATTTAAACTAAACAATTTCTACACTAGCTTATGCATGTGTGGTCATGAGCCACTTACTTGGACTAGTTAAGCTAAGTGTGCATACCATAATTTGCAAAAAACATGAATTTTTCGGAAATCAATGGTTAAATCACCCCCTACGTAAACTATGTGAACACTTTTTGCAAAAACCAACTTAAATGAAAACTAACTAAATTCCTACGAAAAAGCAGCAAAAAATCAGTTCTCAGAAGTTATGGGGTATCAAAATAGGTGTTAGTAGATACATTAGGGGCTGCCCAACACACTTACAAGCAGAAAAAATGTAGAAAATAGGGAGAAAAAATCTCTCTGTAATTTGTGCGCAAAAGCCCTTGACAGGTGCGCCTTCCTGTGTGTAGGTCACTCTTGAACACGCGCAATGCGCTTTTGTGTGAAAAAACTGCACACAAAAGTCTTGCAAGTAAAATATTAGGAGCTGCCTTCTTCAGTCTATCACCTCAATGAGTCTAGGGACTGCAATATGGGTCAGAGGACTGTCAGCTCCACTCGAGCATAGACAAAGGGTCTCCTGCAAAAGATGGCACAACCACATAAACTTGAAACATGTCAGTGGAGTCGCCAATCCTGTTGTGGTGGATTCGACACACGGGTGTACGAAATCACAAGAGCTTAGAGAGTGTGGTCTACTCTCTAAACTATTGGTAACATGCAATATGTGGGGGGAGCTCAAAAGCATAAAACTTAAATGAAATAATATGTTGAAGTATGCTCTGGTTAAAAAACTAAAACTAAAAACACAAAAGAAGCTATATAGAGAGTTCCAAACAGTAATAATGCAAACGAAGGCTCAATGACCTCTTCTTATTAAATTTTTGGAATAAAAGAAGATCTTACCCACTTGCCAAAGGGTCCCTAGGCAATGGCTCTAGGTCTCGATGCAAGGATGTTTGTATTTCAAGTTCTACCTTTGATGCAGTCCAACTCTCTCTCTTTGTTTTGGTGGACTAAGATGTTGGGTGGCCAACTATCGAGTCCTCTTTAGCTCCAACTCCTTGGGTCACACACAATGCTGGTGTTTCTTGGGAAATTTTGGCCAGCATAACCTTATGATCACCATTTTTTCATCTCTTGGTGGGTTTATATAGGTGAGCTTCAAATCCTCCTTCCCTCCCTTGGTACATGATGGATGGTGACCCAAGGGAGAGGTGTGATTCCATTGTGTGCTCAAATATTCATTTGTGTGCTCACATAATGTCTAAGGAGGCGCCGGTGGCTGTCCTTAGGCGGCTTTCACATAAGGAGTAATTGTCCTTTGCTTGTTGTAGTCCCAGAAAGTGACTTTTTTCCATTTCCAGGAATACGCGCTTATCGAGCAAAAGGGCACGCAGAAGGCACTCTTCTCGAAGGAAAAAGCACGCATTTGAGCATTTATGACTAGTTCAAATCCGATTTTCTCAAAAACTTAGAGATTTTAAATACTTCTTGATTCCATAATGTTTTCTTGTCCTGTAAATCCTTAGGCTCGACATTAATTGATGTCATCTTTTGCTGTATGATTTTCCAGTGTTAACAATACCCATTTATATCTTTTCATTAAACTTGAGCTCCATATTTTATACTTGCTAATATAAAAACCCTTTACCCCCTATATATCCCTCAATATATTATGTCAATTTTTCCTCAATATATATCCCCCAATATGAATGCATGTGATATGGTATTGCTCCACTAGTGAGTCCATCGTGGGTCTAGTCCCTCATTCTCATCAATCCTTGTCTCATATGAGTTCACCAAATCTACAACGAGTTTTAGTTCTTTCTCTCTCTCTTGGGCTCATCCATGAACTAAGGCATGGTGTGATGACTATTCTAGCCACATATAGGGGTTTGGGGCTGCTAATATACACACTCATGTGTGCGGATTCCACCTCCTGCTCAGGAATCCCCTTCTCCATTTTGGTGGTGCCCTTCCTGGTTTTCTACTTGTAAGCCCACTAAATGCTACACGATATCCGTTAATAGCTAGCCCTACTGAATCATTTTTTGGTTTACCCTTAACAACTCATCCATGGTCCATGTGGTCTGCTGCAAAAAGAGTTATAAAGTACTTGAAGGGAACTCAAGACTTTAGACTGAGCTATACACAAGTGGGTGACTTTAGCTTGATCGGATACTATGATTCATATTTCGATGGAGATGAAGAAACATGAGTACCTACTTTAGGCTATGTTATGAGTCTTGGATCAGGAACTGTCTTCTTGAGGTCACGCAAATAGTTAGTTCCATAAGATTCCACAACCGAGGAAGAATATGTGGCAGCAGCTGAAGCAACAAAGGAAATTGTGTGGCTCAAGAAAATTATGGAGGATTTGTAGGAGAAACAATTTCATTCAACTACTCTTTTGATTGATAACACTTATGCAATAATTTTGGCCAATAACTTGAAGTTCCATGATCCTACCAAGCACATCAATAAAAATTATCATATGATTTGACATCATGCGGAGGCCAAGAAAATTCATCTACGACATTGTTCCACAAATGAGCAAATTGCAGAGATCTTGACCAAAGCGTTGGGAAGGGAAAAGTTTGAAAGATTCAGAATGATTTTTGGACTCGCCAACATCCCTTCATATTAAAGGGGGGAATGTTGACACCTAATATTTAGGATTATGAAAACATAGGTAAATATTGTAAATAGAAAAATAAAGGAAATGGGAACACGAAGAGACATTGGGAGATGAAACCCAATAGTCTTCCTCTCCTTGTATATATTCATATTCTCTTAGTGAAAAACACAGTTAATAACCATTGATTTCATTATCCAAAGGCCTAAAACTACGCATTTTTGGATCTATTTAATAAAGAACAAGGTTAATTTTTCATTTAACTATCACTTTTTGTGTATTTTTATTAAGTTTTTTTTTTTATCGGGATGTGGAAAGTGTGACGAAGATTTGACTCCACCGACCTCTGGCTATTCTCTCTACCAGGACCTAGTAGGGCCTCGAAATAGGTCGGGCCAATTCCATGATACTGTAGTCAATCCTTGGAGAGGTCAAGGTAGGTTTTTTAAGCAAAGCCAATTGATGGGGTTTGAAGATAAATCGAGGACCATGGAGGAAAGAATGTGAAAATCCCCGACCCTGACTAGGCAGAGGTCAGAACTAAGTTCTTTTGATAGTTCACAAGAGGAGATTAACTCCGACGCTAACCTCACATGGTAATATTGATAAAGTTTAATATTAATTAATTAATAAAAATAATTTAATATTAATTAGATTAATTAGATTAAATAATAAAATTTTAATGAACTACGTGTAATTTTTGAATGCCTCTTCAATCCTTTAGCTTTATTATTCCCGACTCCAAGTCGGGTCTAACCTACAGTCGGGTTGCACCATAGTCAAGAGTGGGTTTATTGATGTGGGATATCGTAATCGAGATCCTGTAGTCGAGACCAGGCTTATTGATATGGGATATCGTAATCCATACCCCAGCCTTGTTTCAAAAATAATAATAATAGTAGTTAATTAATATAAATTCATAATTAATTAATTATAATTAGTTAATTATTAATAATCCATTATAATAATTAAATATTTTTAAATTATTACAAAAAGTTTATAATTATTAATTAATCATATTTAATAAAATTTTATAATAATTGATAGTTACTAATTTTTTTTTTTTTTTATAAATAATCATTATCTTTAGTAATTAATAATTATTTTTGGAGTCTAAGCTTCTGTGATCTGTCATATAAATTAGTAGAAATTATTTCGGTAATAATCAGATGCACTGGAACGTGGTCGACGTGTTTCGAACCAACCAGTGTGGTTCATCATCAGGACTATGTGAGAGATCAGATCCAAACATTTAGTATAAATAGATGTAGAAATGGCTCAACTAGCTGTTAGGATAACGACTAGTTTGACTTTGAAAAAGTAAATATTCCATTATTTATTTATTTATTTATTTATTATTATTATTTTATTTATTTATAAAATCTTTAATATATTTAATATATTTATATAACTAATTAACCAATTAATTAATATAATGGTAAGTAATTTAACAAATTGTGGTGTATATATGTATATTTTTCTTATTAATTTAATTGATTAAATTATATAATAATCAATTATTATTATTAATTAATAAATATAATTAATTCTTATTCATGTAATTTAATTATAACAAATGACCTATCAAATAATCAAACATTGAGTCAAAAATAAATAAATAAATAAAAGTAAATAAATAAATAAATAATAAGCATAATAATAATTTCAATAATTTCAATAAAAAAATAAAAAAATTAATTAATTAAAAAAAAAATCAAGAATATACACGCAAGACTCCGTTTTTATTCCAACCGCACCTCTATAGGATCATACGGTTTCTTTTTTCAATTTCCAATGGTTCACATTTATGATGAAATGGTCGATTCTAGCAATGATCTCTATGCAAACATGATGGGTAGTTTTTATGAGCTGCCACGCAGGATCTGTTTGTATCTTCTATGTTGGATATCAAGAAAGATAAGCCAAATCCTTTGATTATTAGACATCCACTCAATGCAAGGAGTCCATGGGAACAAGAAATGTAAACACCTTTTCTATCTCTCAACACAAGTAATCATTTTAGAGAACTACGAATTGTATTAAGGGGCTTCAAATAAGAGGATACCTTATGCTTTTTAAGGATCTTAGCAATCTTATCAGTGTTACCCTGGATGAACGGAAGGCTGACACTGCCATACCATTCACGAGCCTAGTGAATGGTATGGCAGTGTCAGCCTTCCGTTCATCCAGGGTACCACTGATAAGATTGCTAAGATCCTTAAAAAGCACAAGGTATCCTCTTATTTCAAGCCCTTAATACAATTCGTAGTTCTCTAAAATCGGTTAAAGATCTGATTGACCCTAGAGATGGAAAAGGTGTCTACATCATTCCTTGTTCCTGTGGGACTCCTTACATTGGTGAGACTGGTCGGTCTATTAATCAAAGGATCTGTGAGCATGCTGCTGATATCAAGCATGGAAGATCTCGCTCGTCCGCCTTAGCTGAGCATGCAAAAAAGACTAACCATCATGTTTGCATAGAAGATGTTAAGGTCATTGCTAGAATCGACCATTTCCATCATCGTAAGTTGAAAGAGGTCATTGAAATTGAAAAAAAAGCCCGTTAATCTCGATAGAGATGACGGTTGGAATATCAGCAGGTGCTGGATTCCTGCCTTATATTCTTGATTTTTTTTATTTTTATTTTTATAAATAAATAATTTTATTTTTATTTTATTTTTTATTGAAATTATTATTATGCTTATTATTTATTTATTTATTTACTTTTATTTATTTATTTATTTTTATTTTTTTTGACTCAATGTTTGATTATTTGATAGGTGGTTTGTTATAATTAAATTATATGAATAAGAATTAATTATATTTATTAATTAATAATAATAATTGATTATTATATAATTTAATCAATTAAATTAATAAGAAAAATATACATATATACACCACAATTTGTTAAATTACTTACTATTATATTAATTAATTGGTTAATTAGTTATATAAATATATTAAATATATTAAAGATTTTATAAATAAATAATGGAATATTTACTTTTTCAAAGTCAAACTAGCCTTATCCTAATGGCTAGTTGAGCCATTTCTACATCTATTTATACTTAATGTCTAGATCTTATCTCTCACATAGTCCTGATGATGAACCACACTGGTTGGTTCCAAACGCATCGACCACATTCCAGTGCATGTGATTATTACCGAAAGAATTTCTACTAAATTGATAATTAATTATATTTAAAATTAATAAGTTCATTATATTTAATGATTCATTATATTAAATAATTCATGAATCATAAATTAAATTTAATAATAAATATTTAATTATATTTAATATTTAATAATTTATAATTTATAATTAATAAATAATAGTTAATAATTAATAATAATCATTAATAAATATTTATATTTAATACTTATAATTATTATTTATTAATAATTAATTATTCTTAAATAATAATTAGTTAATTTTTAAAATTAATTCATGCTAATTAAAAATTAACAAATGAATTAAGTATTAATTAATTAGTAATTAATAAATAAATAATTAAATAACTATTAATAATTAATAATGTAAATTAATATTAATTTAGTTAATAATTAAATTAATATTTGATGTGATTTTCACCGAAATATTTAAATCACAATTTATGGATCATAGAAGCAAAAATCCTAATAATTTTATTCAAGTTAACAAATAATTATTTATTAATAATTAATTGATCTCTTCGCTTTATAATATTATTTTTTTTTGTTTATTGTTATTGTTGTTATTATTATTATTAAATAATTTTTAGGATTCCATCCATACCATTCATAATAAACATCTCTTGATTTTATTAATCCTTTGGGTTAAATAATAATAATAATAGGACTAATATTAAAAACCCAAGGTATATGAAATCTATTAATTATAAATTATCACTGATAACTAATTATTTGATTTTAGACTTTTCTATCCATAATTTGAACGAGATATATTTTGGACTAATTACATTGAAAGATTGGGTCGATGTTTCGAACCAACAAATGTGGTTCATCCTCACGAAAAAGGTGAAAAAACCAATCAATTCTATAAAATAAATAGCAGAGATGCATCATGGTGCCTTTAAGAACTAGTAGTTGAGAATTAATTATTGAAATAGTTAAAAATAATATTAGCTTGTAAACTAGACATTATATAATCAAATTAGTTGATAATTTAAATTTAATGAAAAGTTAAAATATGTAAATTGGAAATTTAAAGCTTAATAAATGAATTATAATATATATATATATATATATATTATACAAGATATTTTTCAATAAAATATAAATTTCAATAAGAAATGAGAAAGGAAATAAGAATAATAGATACCTAATATATTAGAAATAAAATTGATTAAAATAAAAATAAAAGAAAAGAATAGGAGAATAGAGGGAGAAATCAAGAGGAAATGAAGAGAATCCACCTCCTCCTTAATTTCCAACCATCATCCATGTTCGGATTGATTGCATGCTTCTCAATCTTAATAACCTTTCTAAAGTTCCTGTGGTGGAAGTGATGAACCCTAGTACTGACTTTGGAATCCTCAATGCAGACTTGGTGCTTGGATTTCTCTGCATGCTCAACTAAAGCTGATAAGCGAGAGCGATTGTTTCTGATGTCAACAACATGCTCATGGATTCTATGGTTAATGGAGCCACCAATTTATCTAATGTAGGGGACCCCACAGGAACAAGGGATCAGGTAAACCCCTTTCATATCTTTAGGGTCAACAAGGTCTTTAAGAGACTTAAGAGAACTTATAATGATATTAAGGGTGGTCATCGAAGAAGAAACTTTATTCTTTTTATGAATGTGGACGATCGTGTCAGTGGTTCCTTGGATAAAAGGGATTTGAACCTTAGAGATGACGTCGTCACGAGAAGACTTAGCCCTGGATTGTTTATAGGCTCTTTGGAAAGCGTTGAGGCCTTGAGATCTGCTATACCCATTATTTTCAAAGACATTAAGAAGATGTGATTTTTCCTGTTCTATGTGATTCTCGTCAAAGATTCTCAGAGCACGAGTTGCAAGAGAACTAAGTTCACCAAATTTCTGAGCAGGAAACATGAGAACTGACATGAAGGTATTGCTTCGTGTTGGTTTTTTTGCGAAAAAATTGGTGAGATACAAAGCCATCATCCAATATGGAGAGAAGAATGTCAACGAAAGGGAAGCTCCTGTTTACCTCAACCTCCATCGTGAATTTGATGGAATCTGATTGGGAATTTAGATGGTTGAGAAACAAATCTAATTTCTCATGACCATCAGGCTAGATGACGTAGGTATCATCAACAAACATCTTCCATTTTTTGGCGAAACTGAGCTAGGGCTAGGGCCTTGGTCTCAAAATCCTCCATGAATAAGTTAGTGACTATAGGGAAAAGAGGGGAACCCATCACCACCCCACAAATCTGTTCATAGAACACGCCTTGGAAATAAAAGACGGTAGAGGTGAGGCAGCACCCCACTAATTTGGCAGTGTCATTGTCAGAAATCTAATTTATGACATCAATGGCCTCTTGAATATGGATTTTGGTATAAAGGGAAACAATATAAAAAATAACTAATTAAATCCCCATGGCCCAACCTAATATCTTTCCACTCTTTAATAAAGGAAGCAGAGTCCTTAACAACGGATTCAGTGCAACAAACAAGAGGTTTGAGCTTTTCAGCCAAGAATTTAGCAAGAAAATAATTAGGCCCATAAATTCTGGATGTGAAGGGATTGCTCTCAATACATTTCCTACAAAGAGGTTTAAGGGAATTATTAGACTTAATGGCAGTCACAACGTCTTTAGAAATTAGCTTTATGGGATTCCTCTTAAGCTTGATGTAAACACAACTATTAGAAATATGATCAATCATTTTGTTAAAGTAATCAGTTTTATCCAAAATGACGACAACCCCACCTTTGTCGGCTGTAATAATGACAATGTTAGGGTCGTCTCTTAAGGATCTAATGTCAAGAAATTCATTTATGCTAATGTTGCTTTTGGGAGGTTTAGCCTTCCTAAGAACAATAGCATAGTCTTTCGTGATCACCTCTTTAACATTATCAGGAAGGCCTCTAATCTCAAATTCGATGTTACAAATGATGTTAATATTTCGATAACTAATTCCCAATGGCTAACTCTGGACCATGATGCATCTCTGCTAATTTTTTATAGAATTGATTGGTTTTTTCACCTTTATCGTGAAGATGAACCACATTTGTTGGTTCTAAACGTCCACACAATCTTTTAGATATAATTATTCCAAATATCTTATTCATGATAATTAATTAATTTTTTAACATAATTAATAATAATTATTATTAATAATAATAATCTACCAATCTTGATATTAATAATTAAAATAATTTAACTATTAACTAAATTAATATAAATATTAAATCTATATCATTAATTCACCTATTTAACTATATTTATTAATATAATTGTGAATATTATTAACATGACTTATTTCAACCGCATTTATTTATTTATTTATGATTCTAACAACCTCTGATCCATCCACTTTGCTTTAAGTGTATTCTCATTCTCTTAGACGTTTGCTTCTTTGCCTAGGGGTATGCTATTTCTAAAGTTAGCAAAAACATCTCGTAATTAGGATATGCTGACACCGACACTGATAGTAATTTGGTGGGCAGTATTTTTACCGACTACACAGTGTGTATGTAAAGGCAGCAGAACAACTCATGATGAAGAATTGGTAAAATCGAAAAGATAGACGAAAGCGATGTTATAGGAGTGAATGTTCTACAAAATATTTTGCATGTTATAGGAGTTGTTTAATTAGATGGAAGAATTGTGTAGACGGTCAAAATTAGTTTGAATCTGGATAAAAAAAAATTAAAAAATCTTACAGCAACGGTGTCTGAATCATGATGTTGATGGTGAAAATGGATTCAGCACCATCAAAAACTTCTAAGACACCCAAAATATTAAAGTTTGATAGTTATAATGTGGATTTACAAAAATCCCTGCCAGATTTTCTTAAAATTTACCAAAATTTCCATAATTTTCAGAACGAAAAAGCAGTCTAGTTACTACGGGCTTATCTTATAGTATCAATTACACACATTATCATTGTTATGTGCGCCTGTATGAATGAGGTTGTTAGATACCAGTCTAAACGCTTTATACATAATTACGTAGTCTAAAAAAACAGCATTTTGGCCTAGAATCTGGTAAAAAAAATTTTAAAATTCCACAAAAAGTTTATCAGAATCTTGTTTACAATTGTTAGCCCTAAGGGTTTTTGATAGTGCTGAATCCATTTCCACTATCAAAAATGGATTCCAAACACTCCAACTCCCTGATTTTCTAAATTTTAGTTGACTGAATTCCAGCAAAAAAAAAAAAAAAAACTACTTTCCCCACACTATTCCACTGCCTGCCTGGATAGACAACTTCATATCTAATTATTTAAAAAAACTGAATCCGAAGGTCAAATATGTACCGGCTAGCCAGCATTGTGATGGGATTATTTTATTCCCTTGAATTTTGTGGTCACAGTCATTTTCCCAGAGCTGTCATGCCTATTGCGAAACAGCTTTGAGCTTTCCTCAAGTCTTAGAAAAAGGCGCCTTCTAAAGTTCCTGTAGCTTACTTATCCTGCCGGACTCTGACCGGCGTTGCGGATAACAACCTCTAATAGACGTTTGGGTGGGTAGCGTTACGTGCAGACGTGTGGATACTGAATGCACAGTCGTTCAAACCTGCACGTATAGTGACATCAAAGTAATTGAAAATTTCCTGTAACTGTTTGTCTGTCTGTGGTTGTAAGAGTTGATCAAACCGGAGCAACGGAGATGAGTATGTCGGTAATTTTGTGGACAAAATGTTATAAGAACAAATTTTTACCAGTTTTATAGTGAAATTGGTGGTTGGTTAGTTCCTAAAATATTATGGGTGGAAAGTATCTGCCATCTATATGAAAATATGAACATTTTGAATGAAAATCACTTCCTCCTTAAACATTAAGTAAACATTAAAACATTTAATATTAAAAATTTAAATATAAAACATTTAAATATTAAGTATTCAAAATTTAAATATTAATCAAATTTAATAACCATTTAAATATTAATAAACATTAAAATCATTTAACATTAATAAATATGAAAAAGATTTAAACATTAATAAACCTAAATAAACATTAAAAACATTTAAACATTCATAAAAATAAAATACATTTTAATATTAATAAACCTTTTGTATTAAAAATTTAAACATTTAAACACTCACAAAAATAAAATACATTTAAATATTAATAAACCTTAAGTATTAAAAATTTAAGCATCGCACATTAATAAACAATAAAAACATTTATACATTACTAATAAACACTCTTAAACATTATTAAATTGATAAACATTAAAAGCATTTAAGCATTTAAATATTAAAATATTAAATAATTAAGAGTCAAATATTTAAATATTGGAAATATAAAATATTAAAAGTTTAATACTCTATAAAATTTATGTAAATATTTAAATTATTAAATATTAAAAGATAAACATTAAAAATATTAAATAATGCAGATTCAAACATTTAAACATTAAATGTCTAAATATTTAGCATTTAAATGTTCAACATACAAATGTGATAAAAGTTTGTAATAGTTAAACCTTTAAATATAAAAATTTAAAGATTTAACATGATTAATAGTAGTAATATCATCATCATTAAATGTTGAATATGAAATAATTTTAAAAATTGAGATATTAAATAAAAAATAAGTGAAATATTAATTTAAAATTTGAGATATTGAATATGAAATATTTAAAAAAAATATATTTTTAGATATTAAATATTAGCAATATATATGTTTTGAAAAATATTAGAAAGGATTTAAAATATGAAATGTTTATTAAAAAAATAAAAATATTTATATGATGATGATGATGGTGGTGGATAACGTCCATTGAGATTAATTTTTGGTCTATTGGACTTAAAGAAAAGAGTTATTTAATTTGATTTAAGATTTTATTCCTATGCCCAAAAAGTTTGGAGAGAAGCCTCTTGAGCTCACTATAATTTTAACATCTTAAAAGGCTAGGAAGGTCAGTATTGCAACAAAGATTATGAAATTAAGCTCTAATGTGGTTGTACGCAGGGCACTCTAAGAGGAAGTGATTTTCATCTTAGATGTTCATATTCTCATAGAGATGGCAGATCATTTCCATCCATGATATTTTAGGAAGTGTCCAACGACTTGTTTCATTATGGAGCTCCTGAGAGTTCGTTTTAATTTTGGCTATATTAATTTTCTTCTTTAAGCTAGTTAAAAGAGAGAAATACTTTTGATATATTTATTAAGGAAAACTTAAATATAAAATAAGAAAAAATAATTTTTAAAAAATAAAAAAATATTTAAAATTTAATGTTGAGAAAAATATAGATTGAGAAATATTTAAAAAATAAAAAAATATTTAAAAATTCAAAAAAATGAAATATCAAAATGATATATTATTTAAAAAATTGAGATATTGAATGTAATATATTTTGAAATAATTTTTGAGAGAAATATATCTCGAAAAACATAAAATAAAATTACAAGCATTAATCAAAATTGGTAAGCATGATATATTGCAAATTGAAACATTTGAAATATGTGGTAGTTTAAGGAAATTCATAGAATAATTTAGAATAATTTGTGAACTGGGTAAAGATTTTGACAAATTTTCGGCAACGATTTATCGTAATTTTGTTTATAATTGTTAACAAGATTTTTTGTGTCTAAGGGTTTTTGATAATGCTAATCCATTTCCATTATCAAAACATTGGTGGTGGAAAAACCACATGAAAATTTTGGTGAAGAGGTGACAATGATCGAGAGGAGCTGATGAGAAGGTTGTACCAGGATCGAAACATCATGGCATATCGATGAGGATGGGATGACACCACTGAGAGTCTTCATGGAGATATGACTACAAGCCATTCTTTGAGAGCATTTCGAGGATGGACTCAGAGGTAGGGATGGGCAAGAAGATAATTTCTTTCGACGATGCCGCTTAAGATCTCTCCTCGATGACTATGGTGAGGACTTTGTACATTGGAGAAGCAAGGAGCATTGTTTGTCAGCAGAACTGATAGGGTATAATCTTTGACCTCCCCGGTGCAGGGTTCCACCTCCGTGACAAGGGTGGAACTTGATGATCTTTGTGACATGGGTCATGCTTAGCCATAGGAGAATTGGCTAGGTGTCCGGCATGACTACACCACCTTTGTAGGGCACATCGTTTGTGCGGGACTTCTTCATGGCCGAAAACCAATATGAACTCTTGGTGAAATTTTAGTGGGGGGAGAACCTCAAGGGAGTATTCATGATGACTTATGATGGTAGGATTGACCAAGGGCACTTTACCTATATATCATATGATGAGAACAGAGTTGAGTTGAGTCAACTCTGATGAAAACATGGGAACCAAAGTCATGGACTTGACATGAGGGCATGGCAATACCATTATGGAGATGCATTACGCATGTGAATTTACATAGGTGACACCCTTATGAGCATCATGGAGGAGGGCAAGTAGATGTCGAGTATGATGGAGTGTTGTGTTATATGGAAACCTTTAGGTGGACCGATGGGGATGTTGTTCACTTTGGAGTAAGAAGACTCGTTGGATGAGTAACTCTATGGAGGACATTCATATGACTTGCAGTGGTAGGAAGAGCTTGTGCTGCACTCATGGCCAATAAAAAGTATGCTTGTCAATGCTTTTGGATATGAGAATTCCCTGAGTTCAAGCGATGAGTTTCATTCATTGGAGTTTCATATTATGGTGATCTTACAAAGATTCGGTTCATTGAGGAGATGAGGCATAAGATTGTTCTTGATTTTGATGCATTATGGTATACATACCTTTGAGCACATTTATGGGATGTGTTTATGAGGAGTCACCCGATGAGATGATGGAGCCAGGACACTTTGAAGTTTAATGGAGATGCGGCTATGGAGATGCTCGTGAGGTACACTTGGGAATGGGTCGAAGTCTTCTTCTTAGCCACCTACTTTGGATGGACTCGTGGATGCATATTGCAGATGGGATGAACATTACTTCATGGATGTGGATATGGCACATTTAGTGTTGGACTCGTTGAGAGGATGTTCTTGAATTATTTGAAGAGTACCTTTCAGATGGATGATGCTTGATAGTTGTGGACCGCTATCAGAAGCCCATGCATATTAAGATCATGGGAACACATTTTATATAGAGATGCCTTTCTTGATGGAAAACTTGTTGCGATGAGATGAAGACTACTTCATGGACCCGTACATGGTTTATTACACACTTAGATGGGATGGATTCTTGATTAAAATGATGATGTGACATTATGCAAGAGGAAAATCTAACACATGGTATGAGGATGTGCATTCTCATGATGAGAACCTATGGCACCTGGATCACCGCACTAGTTCGACCATGGGGCCTATTAAAGCATGAGTTATATTGGATACATAACACCTTATGTTATGTTGAGTTATGTTTTAGTACTTGATGTAGACATTCACATGATATTAATGATATATGATGGGTAGACATGGTAAATGTTTCAAAAACATGTCTCTTATGCCGGAGAGATTGAATTACTATGATAGAGTAGCACATGATATTGTGGTTGATGCATTGATGATCATGGATTGAGATGATATTTCCCATGTATTTTGTGACGATGGTGATAGAAGGCATTGAGACGTATAGCCTTATTTTTATGGGGAGTATATAATTCTAATTAGATGGAGTTGCGATGAACAAATGCGGCAAGCAGTTTTATCAAGGTCGATGCTCCAACTCGGGCAATCATGCGACGAATGACAACAGCAGCGACGAAACTTACTACGTGTAGTGGACGGTGCTACCCAATGGATGTAGAGAACGTCAACACCTGGCCAGAATTGGAAACGTTTACTTGGGGACTGAGCTGACGATAAGTGTGACTACTGACAAAAACATGAGAAATGGCTAAGTTGATGCAAAGGTGTCATATTATGGTCTGTGGTGAGCCGAATTTATCTTAAAATGCCGCACCATAGCCGAGGGCTTTGCAGATGGTTGAGAGGTCGGTTTATAGACACTAAACCCAAAATACAAAGGAAAATGTATGTATAAGTACATGGATGACTCATTTGGAAAATACCATCAAAAAAAGCATCAACAACTTATCGACTGGGCTTGGACAAGAATAGAGTGCCTTAGTTCGAGCGGAGGTCGGGTTGGAAGTAAACCGGGTGGGAAGAAACACGTTCGAAGATGTGGCCGAGTCGAGCTCCGTGGGCGAGTCGGTTCCGTCCACGTAGTCATGGCCGCAGTCATGTTCCGTTCCACAAGACAACGTGCGTCTGTGTGTTCTAGCGCCGCATCTACATCAATGTGCAAGGGTCGTGCTTATGGAGCGTGTTTGTTACACCATGTTTTAGTCATCTAACCTACTATCATTAGATGAACCTGGCACACCCATGTAAGACCAATTTTACCCTAAGTACAATCACACTATGTGAAATAACTTGGTAAAACACCTTTATTAAGCTGTTTATGGTCTAAACAGAAACCCCAAATGAAATAAAAATCTATATTTGTTTATATTTCCCGGTCATATTTAACCTAAAATAAGGAAATCAATTAAAATAAATCCTTATTTATTTTGATTATTTCCTTAGGAATAGTTATTTAAATCCTTATTTAAATAATATTCCTAGTTAAATTTGACTAAATCATTTATAAATAATTAAATAAATCATTATTTATTTAATTATATTCTTAATTATTTTCCTTTAAAATAATAAATAAATCATTTATTTATTTATTATTTATAAATAAAGGAATTGACCCAAGTCAAAATCTTTTTCCTCCAACAAATATAATAAAATATTTCCTAAAGGGTGATTCTAGAATTTGATTAATAATATTTTATTCATGTACCAAGTTCTAGAACACCCCAATATTTTGTTATAAATAGAAGGGTTTCCCCATTCATTAGTGACCTTCATTGCATTAGATCACTCTGGATCTACTCTTGGTCACCATTTTCCATTTTTGTTTTATGAACTCCCATTGAGTTCCATGTTTGTTTTTCTACACCAATAAGAGAGAGGAATTCCAGATCTGAAACACTCAGGACTTCCAAGAACCCATCCCACTGAGGAGAACGAGAAAACACCCTTCTTGTTTTCCTCTTAGGTGCCCCATTATTTAATATAATACAAATCATTCTTTTAAACACTTTGTTCTTGTTTTGTCTATTGGATGCATGGAGCCATACTATATTTTATCTGCTTAATGTCTTTTTGTGTTTAGATTTGAATTTATGTAGTAGACTTAAAGATATTTTGCAGCCATAATCAATGTTAGGGCTATTTTTTATGTGTAGCTAAAGGGATCTTTTACGATGAAAGATTCATACTAACAATTGGTGACTCCACACGGGTTTTCTTTTGCGACAACTGTCACTTTATATATTCCTGCATATCCAGCTGTTTCAAACCTTAGGGTTTCTCTCCCCTTTTCTATTTTCCTATTTTTATGGTGTTTTTCACCCCTAAAACCTTCAAATAGTCAAATTTTTAACTTCCGTGTGTTTCTGGCCTTATTGAGTCGGTGACAGACATTAGCCGTAGCTCAGACGACAAATCTTTCTGAAATCTGCCGCCGAGAGAGCCGGATCTACAGGTCACACTAATAGGCCCAAAAAGTGCGACCTGGCCTTGAGGTCGCACTTTTCTGCCCAAAAACTGTGTCCTAGACTGCACACAGGTCAGAACCTGCGACCTACCCTTTTTCTGCAAATTTTCCAGCACTTTTTCTGGGTTTGTCTGAAGCTTATGTCAGGGTTTCCCAGCCTCTGTCTTTGCCCATTTAGACCTGTTTCTGATCTGCTTCACTGAAATAAGTGGGAATCTTGCCTCTTAGGGCTCTAGTACCCTCCACTTTTGTGGGAGAGTCTTTGTTGTTTCAGAAGTCTGAATTTTCAGACTTTCAGCCTTGTTTTTCTCAGATCTAATACCTCCTTTTCAGATCGTGTTAGATTAGCTCTTGTCCCTCTCAAAACACCTCATATCATTTTGTTTGGGACTCATTTCTAAGGCCACTGCCTTGTCTCTTCTATTTTTAGCTGATCTCCTCCTTTTTAGCAGCAACCTTGCCTCTGCCCATTTGGTGTTTTCTGCACCACTTGTCAGCAGATTTACCCTTTAGATCCCAGTCCCTCCTGACCTTAGATCTATTGGCCTCTTTTTTTTAGCGTGCTTTGCCTAGTTTTTCCCTCTTAGAGACTAGTTTTGAGAGAGCCGCCTTCTTGGGTTACATTGCTGCCTTGTTAGTTGTTAGTTTTCTGTCCATTTAGTCTTATTTACTGTAGATTTATTTTCAGTTATGCAGCACACTTTTTATTTTACTCTCAAAATATTTAGGTTTAAACAATTAAAATTAACGCACGCCACACACTGACCCTAAGTGAAGAAGCGCCTGGTTAACACCGCCTGGCAAAGACTTTAAAATCAATTGTCACTGCACCTTTTTTGCCCTTGACCTCACTTGATTTTTTTTCTCCCTGCCCTTGTCGGTTTTTGCTTCTCCAGTCATCATTGCACCCCCAAGGTGCCTTTCTCGGAGACTTCTTGGCCTTCACCCTTAGTTTCCGCTTGGTCGACTTCCTCCTTCTCGTCATCATCGAGAAAGTCCTCCCTCAAGTCCTCACTCTGACTCAGCCTCTGATTGTTCGGGTTCTCCCCCTACTCTTGGTTCCCCCTTGTTACCTTCTCCATGTCTAGTTCCAGACCTAGCCCTAACCCCAGTTCTATGGTTGGGTCCATGTCCAGTGGAACCCCTATGGGACCTACCTTGACTGCCCCATTACTCCCTTATATGGCTGGCCTTAGTCTCCCCGATTTGAATCAGCTGATTAATGATCCTATTCGCCACGATGTTAGGTGGCCTGCTATGCCAACCAAGCTCCCCTCCAACATTTCCAAGTTCGAAGGCCTTGCTAGTGAAGATCTCTCTAACCATATCTAATCTTTCCACATGTGATGTTATTCCAATTCCATCACCGATGACTCCATCCATCTTTGTTTGTTCCAGCACACGCTTACCGGCGAAGCTTCCAAATGGTATGTTGATCAAACCACCTCTTCCCATACCACCTTTGCGACCATTGCCCAAGCCTTTTTATCCTACTTCCAGCTCCCTCTCCGATATGACACTGGCACTGAACTCTTAACTTCCTTCCATTAATCCTCTTCGACCCGCGTGTCTGCTCATGTCCGAGAATGGCGATGAAGATGGAGCTTGTGTCGCGCTCCCCCCTTTGAAGATCGGGTTTACATGGACTGGTTCCTTCGCTCTCTCTTACCTCCCATTGGAAAAGATGTTGCATCCCATTTTTCCCAAACTGAAGAAGCCGCCCTCCAAATCGCTTTGAAATATGACCTTATCTATGCCCAATCTGGTTATGTTTATACCGTCCTTCTTGACCTGCCCAAGCTCGGTGGCTCTAACGCCCCGGGGGCATCTCACTCTGCCGACGGTATCGTTGGAGCCCTATCCCACACCTCTGCCCAACCTCTTCCAAGACATGGTTTCCCTCCAAGGGCCAGCCCCTCCGGCACTTTTTCCCCTCTAGGCAGCACGTATTCAGGATATGGCATGCCTCCTCCTTTTTCCCACCCTCCTGCTTACCTTACTGCTGCCCACCCTACCCATTATCCATATCTACAACCTGGTGTCCCAGCTACTCAAGCATTTGGACCTCCCACTCCCTTGCCTTCTCCACCCCCGCAACCGCACTTACTACCCCCTCGAGGGAAAGTATTTGCATAGCAGGGGGCATCTAATTTTCCTCCTTCTCAAAGAAGGATAAGAGGCAATCAATCCGCTTTTGGTAATCGTGGACCCAATCCTTCAAGTATTGATCCTCACACTGCCAACCAGCCACAGGGTTCTCATCCCAAGCCGAACAGGACACTTCGCACCGATAAGCCCTGTTCGTGTTGCGGTGTCTATGGTCACTACACTCATGATTGTCCATTATTACCAAAAATGTGGTAGATGTGGGAATCTCAGGCCACCGTGCGAGGACAAAACTCCTCCCCTTCCTCTCCAACTACTTCTCAACCTGCTGTATTTACCAATCCTTTCCCTCAACAAGGATTTGTGGCTACTCAACCCCCTCATGCCCTAGTAACCACTCAACCTTCCCCTTCTAGTTCCTTTGATTACCAGATTCCCATGATGGCCTCTGACCCACCTCTCACCGTCGACCTCAACATTCAAACTCAGTCACGTCCATATTCCACACCTCCCGTTCCATCTGTCTCCAAGTCTCCATCATCCGGTCCTACAGAGTCTCTATCGACACCCAATGGTCCCCTGCAACTCCATTTTCCCAAAGCTGATATTCATCCCAAGCCTCCTAAGGGACCATTATGCCAAAATGCTTCCTCTGGTGGAGCTGCCCATTCATACAGCATAGTAGATGATCTGGCCCGCTCTCCTACTGCCATTTCAACACTGGAACTCCTCTAGTCGTGTCCTTCTCAAGAGAGGGCTCCACTATCTTCTGTGGGTGCTGTAGATCCTGCTGATGACCAATTAAATTTTTTTGACGCCCGTCAGTTAGACCATCCCCCTCTTCCTCCTTCAGTTGCTTTCCAAATCCCAGTCAAAATCCGAAACACTAATGTTGCTTAGTGTATTATTGATGAGGAGGCATCTTCCTACGTCATGTCCGCTTCGGTTTGGAAACAACTCGGATCCCCTGAACTGGCCCCTTCCACCATCACCCTTCAAGTGTGGGATGGCCATGCCTCCCAGCCCATTGGCCTATTTTGTAACTATCCTATCACCCTCTTTAATGGAGATCGTTGTTTGGTCAATTTAGTGTGTCCTAAATTGCTACATTAATTTATCAATCCGGGATTCGTAAGTTGATGAAGTGTGGCGCACTATATGTGCAAGATAACCTATCTCTTACTTTTTGTCGTTTTTGGATTTTTATGAAATTCTAAAAGACAAGTATGGAGACAAATATTTAAGACAATGATGTCCTTCTAATGATTTTCCAAACTTCAAAATAATTTTAAAACACTCAATGACAAAATTAATTCTTCAAAGAAAATGAAATTGCATCACTATTCTAGTCAAACAAACAGTGAACTACTGATCATGGAACTCATTATCCTTGCTGCTGTCCAAATACAAAAGAAACTATGCTTAAAGAAATCCAAGAATTGCAACAAAGTAAATCTAAATCAAATTACATCAACTTATATTCCGATCCCTCACCATTAGTCCAGCTATGGCTTTCGGAGGTAACCATAAACAACTTGAGAAACCTGATATCTAATTTGCAGAAAAGGAAACTAATATCAAACTACACACTCATACTTCAATCCCTCACCATTAGTCCAGCTATGGCTTTCGGAGGTAACTGAAAATGACATGAGCAATTTAATATTTCTAACTTGCAGAAAGTAAACTAATATCAAACTACACATTCATAATTCAATCCCTTGCCATTAGTCCAGCTATGGCTTTCGGAGGTAACTGAAAATGTCATGAGAAATTTAATATTTCTAACTTGCAGAAAGTAAACTAATATCAAACTACACATTCATAATTCAATCCCTCGCCATTAGTCCAGCTATGGCTTTCGGAGGTAACTGAAAATGTCATGAGCAATTTAATATATCTAAATCTAACTACTGAAGCAAATGAGCAAGACTGAAATAAACAAAGCAGTACTGAAATTAAATAGAAACTAAGAAAAGTAAATTAGCAGCAGAACAATATTAATTCCATGTCATTAGTCAAAAGATTATGCAAATGCCCGGGCTGCCTATTTGTAATCTGAAACAAGAACACTGATCAGTTAACAGCAACATAAAACATGAAAGATTATGGACAGAAGTAAAATGTAAAGCATGAAAGATTATGAACAGAGATGAAGCATAAATACCATGAAAGATGCAATGTATAAACACGTGAATGAATTATGGCACAATGAACTTAAAGAAATAAAACAAGAAACTATACAGTAATGCACAAAACCTCAGCGTGTGCAGGGGCCCTCTGCACCAGCCTCGGGCAACAGCCTTCAAATATGAATTACGCTTGGAAACAAAGTCTTCTTATATATTAAAATGCAGTCATAACAGAGAGATGATATTACGGCACAGTGGCAACGTAATTACATTACAGAGCTATCTGGAGGCTAATCTAATATGCGTATGCAAACGCATTATTTATAACAAAGGTAATATAACTAATTCCCTAAAGTTTGTGCTGATGGAGACACGTGAACCATCACGTCCAGAGATCCAGCATCATGGCCGCGGTGAGGAGTAAATCTATGAAGAGTGGATGTTGGATTCAGCTTATGGAGCCGTGTACAGGTGTTGATGTGTCTCCCGTAAATTAGAAATGGTCATACAAATCTTCACGTGATGAGAAACAGAGTCCTGTCACCGTGGGACTCTACGGTTGACTTCCACTTGGCCACCTTTGACCACAACCTCCTTAGGTGAATTTGCCCGAGCCAATAGGACATGATCCATGTCCACATCATTTCTGACTTGCCCATGTGGCTCGAATTGCCTGAAGACACCTGTAACATAGACTTTCACAAAATGGTTGCGGAAAGTTGCAGCAGCTGCGGAAAGTGGCAAGATTCCGCAGCTAAATGAGCAAAAATATAAATCAAACAGCAGACACAAAATATAGTTAAAAACCATTTTAGATGCTCTTTTACAATTAATATACAATGATATTGACAACTTGGAAGGTTCAGGTGAATGAAAAAGGTCTAGAACGGTGTATAGGAAAGATGCAGATTTGAGACTCAACATACCCCCACTGTGAAGGTGTTGCATGTCCTCATGCAACCAAAATTTTGATAATCCTTCTTCAGTTCATATGCCTTGACACTTCAGCCAGTACATCCAATCCTCTCCTCTTCTTCCTTGGTGCTGCTAACATCCCGGGCTTCTTCATTAAGCATCTAAATTTGATATTAACCAGTGCTCTGCTTAACTTCTGGCATTTCTTTTTCAATTTCTTGTTCTTCTTCTGCCATATTCCCAGATGTAGCATGGTATTATCATGAATGATTTTGTCCAATTTGATTTGTTCCTTCAATGTCTCATTTTCATTTTTAATGTGTCTATTTAAAAGCTCTAGCTCAAAGACTTCTTGTTTCAGTGATTGGACTAGATCATCTTGTGCTGTGTGAGGCTGAGTGGACGAAGTACTGGGACCCGTAGCTGCTTTTTCTAAAGATTCTATATAATCATATACTTCTTGTTGCTTTGGGTCTATCTCAGGTGTCATTTTTATTGGGCTGTTCCCAAAATGCCGTGGAGGAGAGTTGTCTTCAAAATCTGGCTGAGAAGGACTCACATTAACGTCTGGCTGAGAATGGGATGGACTATGTTCAATGTCTGACTGAGAATGAAATGAACTAGGTTCACTGTATGACTGAGAGTGAGATGGACTATGGCCAGCTGGGGATTGTTCAGATGTTTCTTCTCCCAAATCAATAAAATGAGGTCCCTTCGTTTGCGTTTTCCTCAACTTCCCCTTAAGCCTGGAACTTCTTCTCACACGTTGTGGACCACTGTCTTTTTGCTTTTGTTTTCCTTTCTCTTTCTTCTTGGCTATAGATAAATGTTCTTGAAGATGAACCAATCTCTCAGATAACACTTGATGATCTTCTTCGGAAGAAGGGGTTTGATGCATAGCTTCAATACTTTTTCTCTCTTTTGATGTTATTGGCTTTTTACCCTTGGTTTCTTTCTTCCTCCTTTTTGATAGTCTCTCTTCCCTACTAGTTCTTTCAATTGTAGTAGTAGGAGTACTTTGAGTTTCATCATTTGTTATTTTTCTCCTACTCCTTCTTGATGTGCTACCTTCAGGAATTTCTTGAGGTTCCTCAAAGAAATTTCTAATCAAAAATTGTTCCCATGTGTCCTTGTTCTCTTTTAATTGTTTTTCAATCAAAATTTTTACAAGACCATGGTGATATAGATGTGGTTCTACATCCCCTAAATGTTTCTGAACAGTCACAGACATCTTCTTCAAACTATTTAATAGAAAGTATGGGAGATTGAGGATCTGGTTATCTAGAAAATTCATCAGCAATCTGGTATGGTACATATACATTGACCCAAAACGGCCTTCACAGGTGATAAATTTTTGAACAACTAGCAGCAAAGTAGCCCATTCCTCTTTCAAAGCATGAACAAGAATTCCTCTTTTAAAAATAGTTATGTCCATACCTGGGTTTTGTAGGATTATTCTCCAGGCTTCATCACTAATGCTTTTGTTCTTAAACCAACGTTCACCCTCTTGAGGAAGTTCTGTGGCAGTTGCTATAGATGCCTCATTCACCGTGAACTTAAGGTCTCCAATCTCTACCTCCAGGCCATTGAAAGACCTTGCAAACGCTTTTGTCACTTCTTTATGGTAGCCTCTAAACTTTTGGATAAACCGCAGCCACTTTGCCTTCTTCAATATATCCCTGACTTGCGGGTATCCTTCCATGAATTTAGGTCCCTCTGGTTCTGCTCTCAAAAATTTACCCATCCTTCTTTCTGCTCTTTAAAAACTTGCCTGCGTGAGGAGGGTTCAATGGAAGTAGGATGGCTGAATGAACGGAAATGAGCACGATGACTGTAGGTAGATATCAGAGAGTGGGTATACAGACTGTAGCGTAACAGAGAACGAAATGGAGTGAAGTGGAACAGAGAAGGGTTACGTGAGCACGACAGAGATACGACTGTGAGATTAATAAAACAATAGGAAGAGTATAACACATCCAGCAGTGTTTAAAATTTGGTGGCTGCAGAATAAATGTAAGCACGTTTATACAACGGCTACGGATTTCATGCGGCTGAAAGAAGCCGTAGTCAAATCAACTACGTTTCATCATCACAGGTGGAATATCGGAGTTTGAGTGAAGATCGGAGGTTTAATTATAGGACCGTTTGAGAATGAATGCAAGGATTGTGGGAGGATTGTACAGAGATCATGGAGTGGTTACGGAGTTTGTCAATAAAATCATTGCACATAATGGAGCTTATGGTTTATAACTATATAAAAATGTGTTTTAAATGCTATTTGAAATAAATTTTACTCATACCTTGGAATTCTTGCCATTTTCCTTGGTCTTCAATTAGTTGCTCTTCATTGATATCTTGAATGCCCCATGTCTTCATAATTGGTCCTCACACCTGCATTTGATTTCATGATTATGGAAATAACATCTGGCTGTACATTCTTTTGAAAACAGAGTGGTAGCTGCGGAATCTGCTTCTGGCTGCGGAAACTGGAGTCAGCTGCGGAAACAGATGTCAGCTGTGGAAACTGACACAGCTATTATTTGGGTGAATGAACATGAACGGATGACAAATGACTAGATGGAAATGGTCATGAAAAAGAATTTTATTGGTGAAATGGAATGAAATAGATAAAATGAAGTGGAATGGAGTGAAATGAAGTGGAATGAAGTGGAATGGGTAATCACAAAACTTGTGAAATGAAAGAGAGATTTTTTTTTGGAAAATATAGGGTGTCAGGTGTTCCTGATTTTCACCCTACATTTTCTGTATAATACTGCCAATCAGTGATTGGTTTTCAGGCTTATACAATTTTTTTTTAATTTTTTTTTAATTTTTTTAATTGAAAGAACAAAAGCTAGGCTGGTGGAGAAGAAGAATTCTTTTGTACCAGCCTGATTGCAGAATTTTCTTGAAACATTTTGACAAATTCCTCTTTTGAGAGTGGCTTATGATAAACTTTCAATCTGTGGCCATTCACAATAAGAGGAGTTTGAAACTCATCAATGGTCTTGATTCTTATCGCTCCATTGCTAAAGATCTTGTCAATCTCATATGGCCCAAGCCAATGAGTCCGAAATTTTCCTTGAAAATCTTTAAACTTGGAATCAAATAACAATGCCCAATCTCCTTCTTGAAACTTCTTCTCTTTGATGTACTTGTCATGCCATTTAGCTCTTTAATATTGAACTAGATCAGTTCTTAGAATTGCCTCTTGTCCGATCTCATCTAGCTCATTTAATTGCTCCATTCTATGCTTTTGGGCTTCTAATAAATTCATCCCCAATTGAACTGCTATCTTGAAGGTCTTGACTTGGAACTCAATGGGGAGCAAGACTTCTTTCCCATAAACAAGTTCATAGGGAGAATGTCCTATTGTATTTCTCCATGTAGTTTTGTAGGCCCACAAGGCTTCAGGAAGCCTTTCTGCCCAATCTCTTCTATGTAGATGAATAGTTTTGGTGATGATACTTTCAAGAACTTTGTTTGTGGACTCCACTTGACCATTTGCTTGCGGATGGTAAGGAGTAGATCTTCTGTGCTTGATTTTGTATTATTCCATCAACTTCTCCACCAAGTTGGATGTGAATTGGCTTCCCTGATCTGTCACAATTTCTCTTGGAACACCAAAGTGAGTAAAAATATCCTCATAAAGAAAATGAACAACTGAATTTTCAGTAGCAGATACTAATGCTTTGGCTTCTACCCATTTAGTAACATAATCAATACAAACCAATATATACTTCTTTTGCTTAGATGGTGGATTAATAGGTCCAATGAAATCTAAAGCCCATTTTTGAAAGGGTTCAATGAGTACCTGTGTTTGCAATGGCATTTCATTTGAAAGGGTAGGTTTCCCTACTCTTTGGCAGCTATCACACCTTTTGACATATTGTTTTGCATCTTTGAAGAGGGAAGGCCAATAATATCCCAAAGAAAGGATTTTATAGGTCGTCCTTTTGTCCGCAAAGTGTCTGCCGCATGGTTCATCATGACATGCCTTAAGAATATCAGGCATTTCATCTTCCCTGACACATCTTCTGATCACAAGATCTGGCCCTGTTTTAAACAATTCGTTATAAATCCATGAATATTTTGAACTCTCCTGAATAATTTTTCGTTTTTCTCTTGGAAATAAATGTGAAGGTAGTTTCCCTGTAACCAAATAGTTAGCAATATTTGCATACCAAGGGGTCTTAATAGTTACTGCAAACAAGTATTCATCAGGAAACTTATCCTCTACAAGAGAATCTTCTTTAGTATTCTGAATCCTAGACAAGAAATCAGCTACTGTATTTTGTTTTCCTGGTCTATCCAACACAGTAATATTGAATTCTTGCAAAAGTAAGAGCCATCTTTTCACTCTGCCATTAGTAACAGGTTTGTTCATTAAATATCTAATTGCAGAATGGTCAGTATGAATAAAAGTTTCATAGCCTGTTATGTAATGTCTAAACTTATTAATTGCATGAACAATAGCTAAAAACTCTTTTTCAGTCACAGTATAGTTCAGCTATGTGGGAGTCAAATTTTTACCGGTATAATAAATGGCATAAGGAACTAAATATTTTTGACCCAACATAGCTCCTAGAGCTGTATCTGAAGCATCTATAGAAATATGGAAAGGGAGTTTCCAATTTGTTCCTCTCAAGATAGGTGCTTCAGATATTCTTGTTTTCAAAGTTTCAAAGGCTGATTGACAATCAAGATCCCATTTAAATTCACAGTCTTTTGTAAGAAATTTGAAGAGTGGAGATGCTATTTTAGTGAAGTTTTCTATAAATCTTCTATAGTAACCAGTAAATCCTAGAAAAATTCTAACATCTCTTTGACAATTTGGAATAGGCAACTTGGAGATGACTTCAACTTTTGATCTATCAACCTTAATCCCATCTCCCGAAATATGATGCCCCAAAACAATCCCTTCAGTAAACATCATAAAGCATTTTTCATGGCTTAATGAAAGGTTTGTTTCTTTACATCTTATAAGAACTTTTTCCAAATTTTCTAATGCCTCTTCAAATGAATTACCATAAACCGTAAAATCATCCATATAAACCTCTACACAATCATGGATTAGATCAGAAAAAATTCCTAGTACTTCTCTTTGGAATGTTGCGGGTGCATTACATAACCCAAAAGGAAGCACTCGATAGGAAAAAGTCCCCCATGGACAGGTAAATGTGGTTTTATCTTGATCTTCAGGTGCTACCTGAATTTGATTATAGCCACTAAAACCATCCAAAAATGAAAAGTACTTTTTGCCTGCTAATGTATCTAATACTTGATCGATAAAGGGCAAAGGAAAGTGATCCTTCAAAGTTGCTTTGTTCAATTCCCCGTAATCAATGCATACCCTCCATTTACCATTCTTTTTAGGTACTATAACCAAAGGAGAAACCCATCGGCTATCTGAAATTGGATAAATGAAGTTTACATTGAGTAGTTTTGGAGCTCTTCTTTCACTATCTCCCTAAGATTTGGATTCATCCTTCTTTGAGGTTGTCTGATTGGTCTACTGTTTTCCTCAATATAGATATGATGGATTCAAGTCTTAGGATCAATACCTTTCATGTCAGTATACTCCCATGCAAATGCAGTAGAATGTTTTTGCAAGATTTTGATTAGTTCTTCTTGTTGTGACTTTTCCAAATGTTTGTTGATATTCAATGTTTTCCCTGGAAAAATCTCAATGGTAGAACTACCAAACTCTTCCATAGAGTAAAGAGACATTTTTCTTGATGATAAATATTCTATGTCAGATTCCAACTGAAATTGTGTGGGGTCATATTCTGAAGATGTCTCAAAATTTTCTAATGTGTTCAGAATTTGACTATCCTCACTAATTTCCGAAATGGTAAAGACAGGTTGTATAATGTCCTCATCATCGACCCATTCATTATCTCCTACTTCTGTAATTGATTTTGTTGGAGGATACAAATTGAATTTCTTTGTCGAATTACCATTAGAAATGTACATATCCCCAGATCTACAACTAATAAAAGCATCAGCTGTGGCTAGCCAAGGTCTTCCTAAGATAAGTGGGTGCCCTCCTAGATTACTCTTGGGAGTAAAAATCATAAAATCTACCGGATATTCCCAAGAATCTAAGGAGACTGAAATATCTTCTAATACACCATCTGGTTTAATAATTGATCGATCTGCAAGTTGCAGTAAAGTAGGTGTAAAAAGAAGGTTAGGAAGTTTTAGCTGGTCCATAGTCTGTTTACTCATAATGTTAATAGCAGCCCCTAAGTCAATCAATGTGTTTGGAATTTCTATCCCATTTATATGTGTCTTGACAATTGGACTTCCTGGATCTACATACTTCTGCATGGTAATTTTTCCCATCATAATATCCGCAATTTTTCCTACCAGGTGGATTCTTCTTGTGTCTTTTAGTTTCCTTCCTGGTCTTTTGAGACTCAACTCCTTTATTGTTTTTGCTAGAATAGGAATCTCTCGAATGGCTTGTAGCAAGGGAATCTTGATACAAACATTCTTCAATTCATCTAGAAAATAATAGTTAGGCAACAAGATTTGTTTTTCCACCCCCTTGTCAATTTGTAGTCTTTCAGGAAAAGGAGGTGTAGATGAAGATGTAGGTTGCTCAACTATAGGAGTTGTGGGTGTTAACTTTTCTTTTTCTTTTTGAATGTTTGAATTTTGAAGAGATGCTTCCTCAGAACCCTCATTGACTTTAAGAGAGTCCTCCTCAGAGGTATCTTGCTCTTGAATATTTATAGAAGGTTTTTCTAAAACTCTACCAGATCTGAGTTGTACATCATTGAGAGCAACAATCATATAGGTAGGAAATTGTTGTCCTTCTACCATGTAAGTATTCTGAGGATTTTTATTGTTAGGATTTGGCAATGGCTGAGCTGGAAGTTGATTTGTCTTTTGTTGATATGGGAGCATGAGTTGAGGATTTGGATTTTGTTGAGAAGGTTGTTGTTGTGGAAATGGCAATGAAAGTTGTGGATTTGGGTTTGGAAGTTGTGGAGCTTGTTGATTTTGAAAAGATGGAGGATATTGATAAAATTGAGCAAATCTCCCATAAGGATTTTGCATCCCTTGTACCCATGGCGGATATGGATTTTGATGTTGGAGCCAAGGTTGTTGCCAAGGATTCCAATTTGGTGGGGTTTGAAGATTCATAGGGTTGTTAAACCCTTGAGTTTGTTGTCCCTGCCAAGGTCTTCTTGCAACAAAATAGAGAGATTCTACTGAATTTGGGTCTTCTTGAAAGACAGCTTTGAGTCCAGGAATTGAAGGACAATCCTTGATCTCATGATTCTCTGAGCAAATCATACATGTTTCTACAATTTTTGCATCCAAGGGACATTCCCTTAAATCATGTTTCTTCCTACATTTCGGACAAAAGATGGCTAAAGCATCTGTTTCTGCTTTCTGCTTGTTTTGGATTTTAAGGGTGTCTAGTTGTTCACTAAGGCTCCCTAAGATATCAGTTTTGAACTCATCAAGCATATTACCAATCTCTACCCTACTTACCGATCCAGTTGCAGATTTGTTAGCCCTAATAAGAGAATAATCCCTAGGCCCTTTTCCAGTTTTAGATTTTCCTCTTGAGAGATGGATACATAGTTCTGTTATATCACGAAATGGAAGTTGAGAAATGTCTCCTTTCCCCATCATGTTTAAAATATCTATCCATTCATCTCTAATGGATTTTAATATGAGGGATTTCAAGGTTTCATCATCTAAGTTGCTCATCTCTGCTCTTTTCAAGTTGTATTGAAATCTTCCAAGTAAATCTTCCAAATTTTCATCTTCTTTTTGCATCATTTTGAATACCTCATCCTTGTGATTGGTGGGCATACAATAGTCCAAGTATCTATCCAAAAATGTTTGTTTCATATCATTCCAAGTCCTAATAGATTGGGTGGCTAATCCTATGAACCATTTCAAAGCAGCTCCCTTCAATGTTGAAGGAAACAGTTTGAGTTTTTGAGAGTCTTCCATATAGTCATAGGTTCGGCACACGACTTCAAACTCAAACAGAAATGTTTCAGGATCCTCACTTCGCAATCCATAAAAGTTGGGGAGGACAGATGGTGAGATACTTTTCATTGTTGTATGAGTTTCCTCATCAACTATAGGGAATCCAAACAAGTTGTCTCCTTCCCTATTTCTTCCATTATTACCTTCACCATTTTTGTCTCCATTGTTTCCTCCTCCTCTACCTCTACCTCTACCTCCAAATCCATCTATTATTTCCTCTGCCATGATAGTTTCTTTAGAGTCCTTAAATTCCTTTGGTTCTTCTATCAAGGGAGGATGAGAGGGAGTCTCTTCCTTTTCTAAATGAGATTTAGTAGGTGGTATAGGAGAATCCTCTAATTCAGCTGCTCCTTGAATTCCAAAAATCTTAAAGCTAGGGGTAGATGGTGGTGATTCTTGTCTATGCCTTGAAGAAGATGGAGTTGTGAAAATCGAACTCTTGGCTTTAGCTATAAACCTTCCCCTAGAATCTCTTGCTCTATGCATGTCATTTTTTATTTTTTTATTTTTTAAAAGTTGGGCTAATAATTCTCTTTCTGATCTTCCAGGTCACACTAGGTGCAAGAAGAGAGCATACTTAAGAAATTACCGAACCAATAACTCTCTTTTCTGATCCTCCAGATCACACTAGGTGCAAGAGGAGAGCATACTTCAAGAAGTTATCAAGTTTTCCCTTCTTTTATTATTTTGTTTTTGTTTTTTTTTTTTAAGAAATTGGCTACCTAGTTACACTTCCCCGGCAACGGCGCCAAAATGTTTGGTCAATTTAGTGTGTCCTAAATTGCTACATTAATTTATCAATCCAGGATTCGTAAGCTGATGAAGTGTGGCGCACTATATGTGCAAGATAACCTATCTCTTACTTTTTGGTCGTTTTTGGATTTTTATGAAATTCTGAAAAACAAGTATGGAGACAAATATTCAAGACAACGATGTCTTTCTAATGATTTTCCAAACTTCAAAAGAATTTTAAAACACACAATGACAAAATTAATTCTTCAAAGAAAATGAAATTTCATCACTACTCTAGTCAAACAAACAATGAAATATTGATCATGAAACTCATTATCCTTGCTGCTGTCCAAACACAAAAGAAACTATGCTTAAAGAAATCCAAGAGTTGCAACAAAGTAAATCTAAATCAAATTACATCAACTTATATTCTGATCCCTCACCATTAGTCCAGCTATGGTTTTCGGAGGTAACCATAAACAACTTGAGCAATCTGATATCTAATTTGCAGAAAAAGAAACTAATATCAAACTACACACTCATACTTCAATCCCTCACCATCAGTCCAGCTGTGGCTTTCGGAGGTAACTAAAAATGACATGAGCAATTTAATATATCTAACTTGCAGAAAGTAAACTAATATCAAACTACACACTCATACTTCAATCCCTCACCATCAGTCCAGTTGTGGCTTTCGGAGGTAATTGAAAATGACATGAGCAATTTAATATATCTAACTTGCAGAAAGTAAACTAATATCAAACTACACACTCATACTTCAATCCCTCACCATTAGTCCAGCTATGGTTTTCGGAGGTAACTGAAAATGACATGAGCAATTTAATATTTCTAAATCTAACTACTGAAGCAAATGTGCAAGACTGAAATAAACAAAGCAGTACTGGAATTAAAAAAAAACTAAGAAAAGTAAATTAGCAGCAGAACAATATTGATTCCATGTCATTAGTCAAAAGATATGCAAATGCCCGGGCTGCCTATTTGTAATCTGAAACAAGAACACTGATCAGTTAACAACAACATAAAACATGAAATATTATGGACAGAAGTAAAATGTAAAGCATGAAAGATTATGAACAGAGATGAAACATAAATACCATGAAAGATGCAATGTATAAACACGTGAATGACTTATGGCACAATGAACTTAAAGAAATAAAACAAGAAACTATACAGTAATGCACAAAACCTTAGCGTGTGCAGGGGCCCTCTGCACCAGCCTCGGGCAACAGCCTTCAAATACGAATTACGCTTGGAAACAGAGTCTTCTTATATATTAAAATGCAGTCATAACAGAGAGATGATATTACAGCACAGTGGCAACGTAATTACATTACAGAGCTATCTGGAGGCTAATCTAATATGCATATGCAAACGCGTTATTTATAACAAAGGTAATATAACTAATTCCCTAAAGTTTGTGCTGATAGAGACACGTAAACCATCACGTCCAAAGATCCAGCATCATGGCCGCAATGAGGAGTAAATCTATGAAGAGTGGATGTTGGATTCGGCTTATGGAGCCGTGTACAGGTGTTGATGTGTCTCCCGTAAATTAGAAACGGTCATACAAATCTTCACGTGATGAGAAACAGAGTCCTGTCACCGTGGGACTCTACGGTTGACTTCCACTTGGCCACCTTTGACCACAACCTCCCTAAGTGAATTTGCTCAAGCCAATAGGACACGATCCATGTCCACATCATTTCTGACTTGCCCATGTGGCTCGTTTTCCTGAAGACACCTGTAACATAGACTTTCACAAAATGGCTGCGGAAAGTTGCAGCAGCTGCGGAAAGTGGCAGGATTCCGCAGCTAAATGAGCAAAAATCTAAATCAAACAGAAGACACAAAATATAGTTAAAAACCATTTTAGATGCTCTTTTACAATTAATATACAATGATATTGACAACTTGGAAGGTTCAGGTGAATGAAAAAGGTCTAGAAAGGTGTATAGGAAAGATGCGAATTTGGGAAAGATGCGAATTTGAGACTCAACAGTTTGTTGACACCCCTCTTGACTACAACATCCTTTCGGGGCGTAGTTACACTTATGCCATGTCAGCCGTCCCATCCGTAGTCCACTGCAAGATGTTTTTCCCCCATAATGGCAAGATCGTCACCATTGACCAATTGACCTACCATGAACCAAAATCTCAGCCCTCCCCTGAGTCCACCATCTCTACTGTCACCAATAAACCAACTGTTGATTCGTTGACCAGTGTTTCCTCTGGCATCTACAAAGACTCCTCTTTTCTTGGAAAATTTCCTGGTCCTCCCCCTCCTCTTGTCTTTAACCCCAACTTAGTGAACGTGTGCATGATGAAATCCTCTCAGGCTAGCCTTCCACAACCTGCTCCGGCTAGTCAGCAACCTCAATCTCGCACACCGCCTCCTGCTCCTAGCCCTTCGCTTCAGTCAACCGAACCTTTTTCACCCGGCCCTTCCCATCACACTTAGGAACCTCCCTACCCTCCTGAGCCAGTTGCCTCAGGTCTCCACCATACAGGAACCATCCCCCCTGGTCACTACCCCACCGGTTAGATACCTTTCCTTGTCCCCCCTCGGCGTCTATTCAGTCCCCGACATGGCCACCCTTTCTCTTCCTAATTTAACCTTGGGAATTCCCGTTTGGTATCTTACTCCAACTGAGACCCCACCAGGCCACCCCAAACCATACCTAGCTGTGACACCCGTACAACTGATCCCCATCACTCCTTCCACCTTCACAGTGCCCCTAGCCCCTTCGCAGAACCCTCCTAATGTTGCAACAGCTACAGGCAAGAAACAAAAAACTTGCAAGGGGGCATCCAATGACAAGACCACCGAACCTAACCCTACCCCTCCCCCACCAACCAAGCCTTGTGCCTTGTGTGATGGTATCAGTCATGCCACCCATACTTGTCCTGAGTTGCCTCGTATCCAACCCATGGTTAAAGTCACATTTCCTGAATCTATGGTCCTTGACACCTATGTTTCTTCCTCATCCGTAGCCAAGAATCCAAAGACTCTTCGCACCAACAAACCATGTGCTCTGTGTGGTGTCCATAGCCATTATTCCCACCATTTCCCTCACCTCACACATTACCGAGCCTCTTTAGAGTTCTTTCGCAAGTACAAAGTTGAACAAAATCAATCTGCCTCGCCCATCCTTGCTCAGTATGCGTCAAGTTTACTTGAGGATCCCCTGGCTACCATTGACATCCCTCCCCGTGATGTTGAGATGTCAAAATCTGCTGCTCCTCTCTTATACATATCATCATCCGCACACCCCTCGAAGTACATCCCCTCTGAATCGACTCCGTCCATCTCGCTTGATCCCGATTCTGCCACTTTTTTGGGCTCTTTATGTTTCGACCATCTTTTTACTTGTTCCTCTGTCATTTCCCCTAATGACCCGTATGTGCACCTTACTTCCTCTACTGATGATCTAGGTCACTCTACAACCTCTTATGGTTTCAACCACCTTTCCCTGCCCCCCCATCATCTCGATACTCCCATATGTATCTATGATGTACTTCGCAACATGAGTCCCTACTTTTCCTCCCTTTTCTTGTCTTGTGATGATATTCCCTCGACCCTCTCGTCCACTCATCACCTTGGTTATATCGATGGCGCCAGTCGCTATTCTCGAAACCTTGCCTCAGATGCCTGGGCCATTTTTGCCCCCTTGCATACCCTTGCACTTGAAAATGGGATCTGCATTGGTACCGCCACCAATAATCAGGCCGAATATGATGCAGTCTGTGGTCTCCTAGCTGACGCTCTCTCCCATCAAATCCTCCATTTGCACGTTTATTTAGATTCCCTGCTTATTGTCTTACAACTTAATGGTGTCTACCGTGTGCATAATCCTATCCTGTTTAGACAATATATATGGGAGAAACTTTTGATACGTAAATTTTGATTCATTACATTCAACCACATACCTCGACGTTAAAATCACTACGTTGATCAAATCGCAAATCATGTTCTATACTGGCATTTATCACACACAAGACATAACATTTAAACACCATAAAAAAGATGCATATAAATCATCTATATCATATAACATGTGCTTTCAGAGTACACTACTTTGAAACATACGACATGCCCATAGCATGTTACAAAAACATCACTACAAAACTGGGGGGCACCACTTGTCCCTACAAAAAACACTGGGGGGCACCACCTTCCCTACACCTAATCACTCCCTGAAGGATCCCGAGCCAACGGCTTTGTTCCCGCAGCTCGTAGATCATGCACAGTCTGACCGGCCATCACCATGCGTCGCATGATTCCTCGCCATTCCGAGGGTAGCCCAATACACAAGTTTATGTATCGGTCATCTAAATCCTGCCAACAATGCTCCGACACATCGGTAAGTAGTCCCTCACATCTATGGGGGATATCCTCCACCAGTGTGGCCATCTCCTCATTCTGTCCTATCCTCAACCCACTTGCTCCTGTAGCTGCTCCTACTGCAGGATGTCCCATATATCCGGTCGGTTTTACCGGAGCTATATCTGCATTCCAAAAAAGTATAAGGAGTAGCACCATGCATACTAGTCATAAAATTTAAAACGCACATAACAGATCAGTTTCTTGTCACTTACCATTGGGTCCCCACACTCGACCAGGTGGAAGCGGCAAGTCCGGATCTCCCCAATAACTCATCCCACTATAGGGATAGTCATCTATGTATAATGGCATCTGATCCCAATGGGCGAAGAACTCCGATCGGAACACCCGTCCGACCGCCCCTCCCCCTCCTCTACTCAGTAGCCATCCCCACCGATGCATCCGGGGCTCTCTCGGGCCCACATCAGGCAACTGTATACGAGGTCATAAGGTCAAGATCTTCTCAAAGAAGAAAGAGAACAATACCGTCCCATACACATAGTAGTGATTCACTTGCCACTTACATAGCGACAAATGTCGTTTCAACAACACCAACATCATCTGGGCCCACCCATAGTATGTCCCGCCCAACACACTCTCTACAATCATCATCTGCCCTCCAGTGATGTGATGGAATGCTTGGCTGTCCAAAATCTGCAACACTGCTACTGCCACTGCCCGGGTCTCCAGCCTCTCCAGATCCCTAACCGTTATCTGAGTCCCTTTGACTCGGACGCCTAGTCGACAATGTCGCTCAACAAAATCCATAATGTTATGCCCTCGTGGTAACACAGGTTGCGTATTCCCCACCATCCCCAATGATGGGAGACCAGTCAAGAAATACAGATCCTCGACCGTCAACTCGATCCTGGGCCCTTGCACTATAAACGCCTCATGATCTGGGTCCCAATAGCTGATAATCCAGGCCAACAAGGGCTCCCTAGCTCTCATCAATGGGTTCTCCAAAAATTTCAGAACCCCAAATCTAGCCAGTACACGACAGACACCCTGATCTGCTTGGATTTTCGTCCGCAATGTACCTAAGTCTCTCTCTCTCCATTTGATCAATATATCTGCCATATCTGCACAAAACATCATTTGGTTAGTCTACAGATCCAAAAAACTGCATCTATTCACACCAAAACTGAATCTCAGCCCAAAACAACACTAAAATCACCTCCGTGTCACAGGTCTCACTTTTCAGCAAAAACCTAGGCCAGGTTGCACTTTTCAGGCCCAAACCTGCATCCCAGGTCACAGTTTTTTCCCCAAAAAGTGCGACTTGGCCGTGAAGAAGAAGTAGGGGCATTTATTGAGATTTGAGACCCTAATCTAAAGTTTGAATCCATCAAAAATAAAGAGTAGGATTAGACCTCTTACCTGCAACTGATGAATCATGATTCCAGCGGTCGGTTTGTCTGCTACGATTGCCACAAGATTTAGGGCCTTCTCTCCTCTCCACATTCACCACAGCTACACAAGAAAATGAATGATTTTGGAGGGAAAATGCCTATTAGAAGAAAAACCCCTGTTTTTTCTTTCGCCAGCTGTGACCAAACCATAGCCCCGTTTGAAAAACCATTTGCACCGTTCGAAAGCTCTCATGGAGCACTCAAATGGGTGTTTGTTAGTTTTTCATGTTTTGATACTTCACCACGACACATTTTTTCCATGAAGGATCTTTTCATCTCTTCTCAAAATCGAATTTCTTCACTTACAACACTTGTACTAGGGGCACCACTTTTCCTCCTTACTTGTCTTTTTTCGTGTTGATTTTCATCATGAGCTACCCTATTGTACTCATGCTTTTACGGTCCCCCATTGGGCCTTCACTGCATGGAAGCACCATTGAGTCACCCTTGTCCAAAGCATCCGAGTTGAGTCCTCATCAGTCATGGAGTCTATCTCGCATCCCTCCATATCCCACTATAGTCCTCCATCCTTCATTGCTTGGTCCCTCTCTCGTGTTGCATATTATGGAATTTAGTCCCATTGTCTCCTATCCCTCATGATATTATGTCAGTCACTGCCAAGCCATTCATGTCCTTTATGCTCTAACAAGGGAAGTCATCCATTCGCTACTCGGTCTCCCTCATAATCATTAGTGTCTGTCTAATTCGTCGCTCCACTATTTTCTATCATGCCTCAGTTGGGTTCCCTTATTGGCTCATCTATGGCAGACCTACTTCTGTCGACATCAGCTCATTTACTCCAGAAGTCAGGTCGAGGGGGCAGTGTTCCTTGGTTCGAGATCTTTTTAGCTTGATCGTGATCTACACACTTGATGGTTCAGTGATGCAGTAGCAGCTATTGGTGATACCCGGGTGTGTGTGAGATGTCTCAACCCTCATGAGGGGGCGGCCCTGCAGGTAGCCCCCCATATCCCCGGATGACCTGTTCATTCAAACCCTTGATGCAGCTCCTCCTAGTTGATGATATCGACCTCAGTCGCTTGCAGAGCCTCTTTGATTTGCATGTATCAGTTTGATTTCGGGAGCCCTTCCCCGCATGTAGGGGGCATTTGGGTGTATTTATATCTCATGTACTACAAAATTATTGTATAAGTCCTGACGATTATTTCAGGCATCGCATGTATGTGGGATTCATCATTCTCGTTCTCTGGCTCATGTTTAGGCCAACACTTGATTTCCTATTGCGTTCTGTGGTTTTTCGGGTGCTTTATTGTGTGTACTATTGTCTTGGTGGGCATAGGTATGCCTCCCCGGCTGCCTTTAGCACAAGTACCACTTCATACACTAGAGACTTGTTTCACCTGTAAGTCTCATCTCCTCCGGGTCTAGTCCCGTAGGTTTTAACCCTGAACAGAAATTATCTACACACGAATCTTATAACAGAAAATAAACAATAGCGAGAGCATAAAACATAAAACAGATAAACACAGAGATTTTTCCCCTGGATCCCAAATTGGGACGACCAGCTTGATTTTTCATTATATTCCTTTTAGTGTTACAACACATATATATACATGCCGAAGCATACATAAACCCCAATCCATTAACCCTGGATTAGAACATAACCGTAGTTCCCTTGACTGGATCTACAAAATACCAGGGGTCGAAAACCATCATACCCAAAAACCATGTGCAAACTCATGCACAAAACATGGGCGGGTCCGCATATGAGTGGGACCGCATACCAAAAGAAATTTCTCCGGGACGTTGCCCCGGACCCCGATAGGGTGGGTTGCCGCCCCCCCTGTGACCCCCCTGCTGCGCCCAATGCAACGTACAACGCATGGGGCTAGTCGTGGAAATAATATAACACATACCCAACATTATCCCACTTGTTGTTTTCTTTCCACAGGGGGCCATAGGAGAGCTTAGTCATTGGGCCAATTCTTCAACACCCATTGTTTCTCTACACCAAGAGAACTTCTGAGTGCTCACAGACTTCGTCAATGCATCTGCAACATTCTTCAAAGTGTCCACCTTTACCAACAACACCCTTTTGGCCTCAACCATATCTCTAACAAAGTGATATTGAACATCAATGTGCTTTGTCTTTGAATGATAAGCAGGGTTCTTAGCCAAGAAAATTGCACTTTGGCTATCAAAGTCTATCCTTATAGCTTGCTGTACCAACCCCATACTTGAACACAATCTCTGCAACCAAACTGCTTCCTTGCTTGCATGAGTGGCTGCTATGTATTCTGCCTCTGTAGTTGAAAGCGCCACCACAGACTGTCTTTTACTCATCCAACTGACTGCACCTCCAAATAGGCTAAACACATACCCACTTGTAGATCTTCTTTGGTCCAGATCTCCAGCCTAGTCTGCATCAACAAAACCACGAATGTCCAACATTATTTCTAATCCTGGTCTTCCTTGGTAGCACAAGCCATAATCACTAGTGCCACGTAAATATTTGAAAACCCGCTTCATTGTTGTCCAATGCTCCTTCCCTGGGTTTCACATAAACCTGCTCAATACTCCCACTGCATGTGCAATGTCTGGTCTAGTACAGACCATTGCATACATCAGGCTACCCACTGCACTTGCATATGGAACACGAGACATATCCTCCTCTTCTTCTTGTGTCTTGGGACACTGTTCAGAAGACATCTTTGCACCTACATGAATAGGAACACTCACCAGTTTACTATCCTACATATTGAACCTCTGCAATATAGTCTCGACATACTTCCTCTAGTTTAACCAGAGCTTCCTCTTTGCCTGATCTCTCTTAATTTCCATGCCCAAAATATAGTTTGCAGCACCAAGATCCTTCATGTCAAATTTGGAGAACAGTTGGGTCTTCAAATCTTGGATAATTTCTTTGTCATTTCCAATTAACAACATATCATCCACATACAAGACCAAATACATAACACGGTCACCAATTAATTTAAAATAAACACAGTGATCCTCCTTGCTTCTGGTGAGGCCAAGTCCCCGTATATAGGTATCAAATTTCTGATACCACATCCTTGGTGACTGTTTTAACCCATACAGAGACTTCTTCAACCTGCATACCAGTTCTTTCTTACCCTTCACCATAAAGCCTTCAAGTTGCTTCATGCAGATCTCCTCTTCTAGATCCTCGTGAAGAAAAGTTGTCTTCACATCCATCTGTTCTATCTCAAAATCAAATGCAGCAGCAACAGATAAAAGTAATCTAATAGAAGTAACCTTGGCAACAGGAGAAAAAATATCACCAAAATCAATTCCCAGCACTTGGGAATAACCTTTCGCTACCAACCGAGCTTTGTATTTCTCCACCTTGCCTTCTACATTCATCTTCTTCTTAAACACCCATTTGCTCCCAATGGGCTTCCTTCCATCCGGCAACTCCACCAGATCCCATGCATCGTTTTTGTGCAAGGATGCCATTTCATCAGCCATGGCCTCCTTCCAGAGTTTTCCATCCTCTGAATCTACTGCCTCCCTGACAGTTCTGGGTTCATCATCAATTATAGTTAAGGCAAAACCTGAACAGAAAGCAGATGGACTATACCTTTCTGGTTGCCTTCTTTTCCGAACTGATCTTCTCAAAGCTGGAGTTTGTGGCTCTTCATCTTCTGAGTCTTCTTCTGTTGTAGAGTCTGATTCATCCTCCTTTAGCTCAAACTCTATCTTCTCAGGTTCCTTTGGTAGGAATTCATGTGTAACAACATCTTTCACCTCTCTAAACACCACATCTCGGCTATACACAACCTTCCTTGTTTCTGGGTTCCAAAGCTTGTAACCCTTTAAACCATCCTTATACCCAATAAAGATGCACCTTTCAGATTTATTATCCAACTTGGTCCTTTTCTCCTTTGGAACATGTACATTTGCATCACATCCAAATACCCTTAGATGTGAAATAGAGGGTTTCTTACCAGTCCATACCTCATGTGGGGTTTTATCCTCCAACACTGATGAAGGTGATCCGTTAACTAAGTAACATGCAGTCTCCACTGCCTCTGCCCAGAATTCTTGTCCTAACCCGGTACCACTGAGCATGCTTCTTGCCTTTTCCATCAGTGTTCTATTCATTCTTTCTGCAACTCCATTTTGCTGAGGTGTGTATGGAGTAGTCTTCTGTCGTGTTATACCACACTTCTTACAGAACTCTTCAAATTCCTTCTTGTAGAACTCCCCACCATTATCTGTCCTCAGCGCCTTTATCTTCTTCTCTGTCTGGTTTTCCACCAGAGCCTTAAATTCTTTAAATTTGTCAAAGACTTCAGATTTCTTCCTCAAGAAATATATCCTTGTATTCCTTGAGAAGTCATCTATGAATGAAACATAGTACACAGACTTTCCCAGTGATGGAACTGACACAGGTCCAAACACATCACTGTGCACAAGTTCTAATATCTTGTTCGCCCTCTTAGCACCAAAAGGAAAACTCACCCGATTCTGCTTCCCACATACACAATGTTCACAGAAATTGAAATCCAGAGAGAAATTAGACATACCTTCTACCATACCATTTCTATGCAGTATCCGAAGGCCCTTCTCTCCAATATGTCCAAGCCTTTGATGCCATAGCATGGTCTTTTCTCCAGAGACAGCTAGGCTTTTTGCTCCTCTTTCAGGAACCACAGAACTGTTACACCTATCAATAATAGTGTTACCTTGTAGCTTGTACAGAGTTCCAATCAGAACTCCCCGCATTAATACCAGTGCTCCCCGAACCATCTTGCAGGCATCTTTCTCGAACACTATTTTTACACCTGCATCATCCATCTTGCTTACAGAAATCAGATTTATGGCCAATGCATGAATATGCAGAACACCAGGAAGTGTTCTAATCCTTCCACCTTGCAGCTTTAGCTTGACCTTTCCACGTCCGACGATTCTGGCCTTCCTATCATCCCCTAGGAAGACATCACCACCATCATATTTATCATACTCGCAGAACCACTCCCTATGGGGGGTGAAGTGAAAAGATGCACCTAAGTCAATCAACCATGACTCATGATCTACATGTGTATTTGAAGAAGAAGCCAAATACACATCCCCACCTTCATCCGAGGTGGTTTTTGCCTCTGCAGAAGGAGCATCATCAGATACCTTTCCTTTCTCAGAGCTTTAGATCTGCATTCCTTTTTGTAGTGTCCTTTTCCTTTCCGTATTTCAAAGACACCTTACAAACTTTCCAGGAGATTTAGATCTCCCTCTAGATTTAGATCTCCCAATCGAAACCTTATTCTTATTTCTTTTTCCGGGGACCTTCCTCATATAGATAAGGCATCTCCATTCCGACCTCCATATTTCTCCATCCTCTACTCTCCTCGATGCCTGTGGCCGAGACAATGTCATCAAAATCCAAGGTAGTTGTATTGCTACTCATTGCACAACTGCATCGTCCCACGAGTCCGGTAGAGAGCACAACAAACTGATGCACTTATCTTCATCTGAGATTTTAATATCAACAGATGACAGCTGACTTACCACAGTATTGAAGGCGTTCAGATGCTCTATCACCGAGTCTCCATCCTTCATCCTCAGGTTATACAACTTTTTCCACAGGAACAAATTATTCACTAGAGACTTAGATTAGTACAAAGTCCCAATTTTTTCCCACAAATTCTTCGCCGTAGCTTCCCCAGATACATTCAACAATACTGAATCTGATACACACAACCGTATTGTGCTCTTAGCCTTCTGATCTAGTTTCTTCCAGTCTTCATCTGACATTGTCGTTGCTTTAGTACCTGGATCTACTGCGATCCACTAATCTTTATCCACCAGAAGATCCTCCATCTTGAGCTTCCACAACTCAAAACTCTGACCATTAAATTTCTCTATCTCTATCTTTCCGCCGCTCGCCATCTTCTTTCACCGCAAGAGTTGATCCCCCAGATCTCCCACTGAAGAGGGTCTACCTCAGGCTCGAACAAAAAACCCTCAGCAGCAAAGGCATCCCCTTGAAGCCAAAATAACTTTGATACCAAATGTAGGTTCTAACCCTGAACAAAAATTATCTACACACAAATTTTATAACAGAAAATAAACAATAGCGAGAGCATAAAACATAAAACAGATAAACACAGAGATTTTCGCCTGGATCCCAAATTGGGATGACCAGTTTTATTTTTCATTATATTCCTTTTAATGTTACAACACATATATATACATGCCGAAGCATACATAAACCCCAATCCATTAACCCTCAATTATAACATAACCGTAGTTCCCTTGATCGGATCTACAAAATACCACGGGACAAAAGCCATCGTACCCAAAAACCATGTGCAAACTCATGCACAAAACATGGGTGGGTCCGCATATGAGTGGGATCGCATACCAAAAAAAATTTCACCGGCGCACTGCGCCGGACCCCGAGAGGGGGGGCTATTGCCCCCCCTGTGACCCCCATACTGCGCTCGGCGCAACGTACAACTCATGGGGCTAGTCGTGGAAAGAATATAACACATACCCAACAAGTCCTTTAGCACTTTAGACTACATTACGTTCCTCTCTCTCACTTTCCTTTCCTGATCTAGTGATTGAGTTCTTACAACGTACTTTGGTCATACGATTTTCTTCTAACACTCGTACGTTGGGGGGCAATCTGTTACACCATTTTTTTGGTCATCTAACCTATTATCATTAGATAAACCGAAGTACACCATGTAAGACCAATTTTACCCTAAGTAAAATTGCTTTCACCACATTTGTCTATATTGCATGGTCATATTTAACCCAAAACAAGGAAATCAATTAAATAAATCATTATTTATTTGATTATTTCCAAAGAATAAGTTATTTAAATCATTATCTAAATAATATTCTTAGTTAAATTTGACTAAATCAAATATAAATAATTAAATAAACAATTATTTATTTAATTATATTTCCCTCATTTCCCTTAAATAATAAATAAATCATTTATTTATTTGTTATTTACAAATAAAGGAATTGACCCAAGTCAAAAACCATTTTCCCTCCAACAAGTATAATAAAATATTCCTAAAGGGTGATTCTAGAATTTGATTAATAATATTTTATTCATGCACCAAGTTCTAGAACACCCCAATATTTTGTTATAAATAGAAGGGTTTTCCCCATTCATTAGTGACCTTCATTGCATTAGATCACTCTGGATCTACTCTTGGTCACCATTTTCCATTTTTGTTTTATGAACTCCCATTGAGTTCCTTGTTTGTTTTTCTACACCAATAAGAGAGAGGAATTCCAGATCTAAAACACTGAGGACTTCCAAGAACCCATCCCACTGAGGAGAACTGGAAAACACCTTTCTTGTTTTCCTCTCAGGTGCCCCATTATTTAATATAATACAAATCATTATTTTAAACACTTTGTTCTTGTCTTGTATATTGGATGCATGGAACCATACTATATTTTATCTGCTTAATGTCTTTTTGTGTTTAGATCTGAATTTATGTAGCAGACTTAAAGATATTTTGCAGCCATAATCGATGTTAGGGCTATTTTTTATGCATCGCTAAAGGGATATTTTATGATGAAATATTCATACTAACATAAAGCAATGGGCTTAGAATACCATCTATATCCCTGTCATTGCTATCATCACTCTGCAAATAGACCTAGGCTCCCTTAAACTTGATTCCTTCTGTCGGTGCACATGAGATTCCTTGATATTCTATATGGCACTAACTCCTTCAGAATTTATTTATTTTTCCCTGAAACAACACCTACTGTCTCCATCACACATAAGACACCAAAAATAGACTAATCATTTTCTCATAATGAGCACTGCATCCCCAATTTAGTCCTCCCTCCGCGGTTTGCCCTAGGCTACACAAAAATTTCGTGTAGCTTCTCAAGATCTAGAAGTATTAAAATGACACTAAAAATCCATTCAATGGATTTAAAATGTCAAATATAAGTTATAATAGACTATTCACTTACATTAAATGGCCTCTGAGTGCTCCGGTTTCTCCTCCAACACCTAGCAGCACCTCGTGGCACTTGGGTCACTCAAAACTTCTCTAATGGTTTCTTGACCTAAATAATTCCTAAAAAGCTTCTAAAAAATACTCCATTGGATTCATAATTCTCATTACAGTAAAAAATGACTATTTTTTTGCTACATAAGGTCTCTAAGTGCACTGGCTAGGCCTGGAACAGCTGCTAGCACTTGTTGGCCCTGGTGGCCCCTCAAACTTCATTGAAGCCTATCAGCCTTCAAAATTCCTCTACACACCCTGAAAAAAACACCATTATTTTTATAACATCTGAAACATCCAATATTGAATATTATATTTATGAATAAGGCCTCTAGCTCTCTTGGCTAGGCCTCAAACTCGTGCTGGCCCATGGTGGCCCTGGTGCCCCCTAGAAATTCACTGAAGAGAAAAACTACTCAAAAGTCCTCTGATGGGTCTACAACCCTTACCAATGATTCTGGAATGTATGATATAGTCAATTCATGCTCCAAACTTGGTCGAATCTAGCTCAAGATAGAGCCTGAACTCATTTTTCCCAAAGACCCCTAAAAATCCTCCACCAAATGTGGAGAGCTAGACTTAAAATGAGTTAAATTCAGAAATTTCTGCCAAATATGGTTTGCCTGCTAGAATATATTCCAATTTTAACCACGCATTAAAATTTTGTCAAGGTTCTTGGACACATGCCTGCAATCTACGGTTTCCTAACCGCAACCATCGGCGATTTTTCAACTGTTGGAGAATAATATCCCCCAGAGTTAGCTGAAACATACAGCACGTGACAGGTTTACAACTACATGCCGTCAGTTGCTATTGTCTTTGGCCTATAGTCTTGGGGCCCTGGTCGTAATGGACGGGTTGACCCCTCCAAAACCCCAATTAAAAAACTATTAAATTTTAAATATTAACTGTAGTCCATAGTTGTTAAGACTTGCTATGTGCTACGTTGGAACTAGGGTAGGCTAGCTGGAACGAGTTCCATAGTTCAATCCTAGTGGAGACCAAAACCAAATTTTGTACCATAGTCCTTGGGACATTTGGCTACCTCATGAATGGCCATGTTTCGCCCATTCATTGGCTCTTTATAAAACATACCCAATCGGATTGCACCACTTGACCTTTTGTAATTTGCCCAGAAGGGAATATTTCAGGGAATATTCCAAGAATATTCCCTGAATATTCCCTAAAATATTCTCATTTTTTAATATTCAAAGACTAGAAAAACTTGGTCAAAGTCCAAAAATTGCAGTTTAATAGACTTTTCAAACTACGATAACTTCTTCATAGGGTGTCAATTTTTCGAACCATTCACAAAGCTGGAATTATGAATATAAGATCTATCTAGTTTCTTAGGTTCAGCACACTTCCGAACACTTTGAATTTTGAGCTATCATTTAGGTCCATGATCCAATTCTGATCACACCTCCCAATTGGGAATCTTTTGGACCCCAAAGGATTGATATACTGATTTTTATAGTAGATGAGAGTACAACGACCTCTTATTTTTAGCCTCCATAAACTTGCCTTGCATGGCTAGTGCCTTTGAATGACAACTAGAAGGTAGTTGACACTTCCCTTCTTGGATGTGTTTGTCCTCCTGTCAAGAAATGTCTTCCTTTCCCTCACTCAGAAATTTCTGGCAAGAAATTTACAAAAGGTAGCTGAACATCGCTTCCTCAATCATCGATCCAAGGTGGCTCAAAAAAATTGATATTACAACATAAAACATGCATACATAACTGAAATTTTCATATGTACAAATGAGTGTATGTCTTACTATCTCAAGAAGTCAAACCACTTCTTACCAAGCCACTTCCATGGTGAATTTTTCTGCTAAAAATCTTCTTCATGTGAAACATTTGTTCTCACATCAATGATGGAATCCTTGGTTCCAATTTTGCGATTCTTTCTATCCTCTTGCATCAAATGCTTGGGACAATTAGTTGGATGCAATGTCCAAAAATGGGCAACAACATGTCCCCTCTTCTGGAAATGTGCTCAAGTCTTATGCACCTTCTTTGCAAGTTTCCTTTGCTTCAACTTCTTCCTGTATGCCTTCATCCTCTTCCAGCATCTTGAAACATCATGGTTAAACATACCAAAATATGCACTACAACTCTTCCCTCTATTCAAGCATGCAAATTTTCCAGGCTTATCAAAAACATAATCAATCTAACTATGGGAAGAATTATACCTCAAATGTTGCCTTGCATGTCCATATTTCTTTCCTTCATGAGGAGATGAACTAGTAGAGGCTCCAGTTTTCTCTTGAAGACTAACATTAGTATTTATGTCTTGAAAACAATCTAAATTGGCATGCTTTCCATAAGCTGCATGTCTACAATATTCTTGTTGTAACATAGGCTTCAAACAATGGAAATTAACTTCAAAACAAACTTGACATGTTTGTGGTTTAGAACTTGGAACAAAATTTCTCTTTGAATTTGCCTCACCCGCCTTCATGGCTTTGGATTCTTCGCCAATAGATTGAAAATAACCAAGACCAAATTTCTTAGTTCTCTCCTCAACCAAAATAGGATCAATCATGCCTTGTGCATGGTTTCTTAAACCATTGCCTTCATAGCACATTTTAAACATTAACTTGGACCCTATACATTTAGTGTGCTTTTCAAATGAACCAACACATCTATCTGAAGGGGAAACTGAAGACAAATTAGAGTGAATTACCTCTGCTTCATGCGTGTTCTTGTTTAAAGCCTCTTGGGCTTGATGGAGCTGCATCTCCATCTCATGCATTTTTTGGAGAATTTATTCCTTCTCTTGCTTCATTGCAACCAATTTCTCACGAAGTCTAGTGCTTTCTCTTCTATCTTCAAACAAAATTTGCACCATGTTCTTCAATCTATAAAAGTCTCACTTCTTGTCCTCATCAAAGAATCTTGTGAAGGAGGAGGATTTTGAAACCTCGCTTGATGAATTTTTCATCTTATGTGAATGAACAAAAGAACTTCAATCAGATTCACAAATATTTCAAAACAAATGACAAATCTTTTGAACAAAATGGTTGTAGAGTCAAGCTCTTCTTCAAGCATCATTTTGCAAACAAACCCTCTTGTGCTTCAAGGGTTTCCTTGGGGTCCTTTAGGTAAGGAAGATGCCTTCTTCCTTCTTTTCCTCTTCTGGACTTAGCTATCAATAGATCTCCCTTCACCCTTAGCAAACTCAACCAACAGTCAGTTTGAAAACAATCAAATTCTTTGCGCTCTTTAAACACCTTTCATGTCAAACAAGCAAGCTATTGCTCTTTCAATTAAGAAAAATGTGCTCAGATACCAAAATAATATGAAAATGAGTTGGATAAATTGTCATTCTTTTCAAGAACCACCCACTGAGTTAAAAAAATAAAATATCTAGCTTATAGTTGACATTTGCGGAATTTTATACTTGAAATATGTGTATGTTTTTTAATTTTTTAAGTTCTTTAAGTCCATTTCTCTTTGCTGAAATTAAACATGCGTAACAAAAATATAATGTAGAAAATAAGAATCCACACATAACAACAAATTTAATCTAGGATTTCACCCGAATGCCATAGTCTACATCTCCTTCAGCTCTTGTCATCTTGACTTGGTTCTCTGGGATTATGGAAACATTTCTTTTACAAGTTCCACACTTAACTCCAATTGTTAAATAACTGGAATCAATGGGCTTAGAAGACCATCTATATCCTTGTCATGGCTATCATCACTCCGCGAGCAGATCTAGGCTCCCTTAGACTTGATTCCTTCTATCAATGCACTTAAGCTTCCCTAAGCTTCTCTATGGCACTAACTCCTTCAATTTCGTTTTTGTCCCTCAAACCTCACCTACTATCTCCAACACACATCAAACACCAAAAATAGACTGATCATTTTCTCAAAATGAGCACTGCCTCCCCAATCTTTGCCTCCCTCTATAGTGTGCCCTAAGCTGTCCAAAACATCCGTGTAGCTTCTCGAACTCTAAAATTCCTCAAATGACTCTAAAAATCCCTTTAATGGATTTAGAATGTTAAATATAGTCATAATAGACTATTCAATTGCAAAAAATGGCTTCCAAATTCTCCAGTTTCGCCTCCAACACCTCGCAACACCTCGTGGTACGTGGATCACTCAAAACTCCTCTGGTGGGTTATGGACCGCTAGAAATCCTCAAAAGCTTCCGAAAACTCCTCCATTGAATTCATAATTCTCATTACAATCAGAAATGACTTTTTTTTTGTTGTATAATGTCTCTAACTGCATTGGCTAGGCCCCGAACTCCTTATGGCACTTGTTGGCCCTCGTGGACCATGGAACTTCACTGAAGAATCTCAGCCTTAAAAAGCCCTTTAAAGGCTCTTAAAACCACACCATTAGTTCCATAATATCTAAAACATCCAAAATTAAATATTGGATTTCTAAATAAGGCATCTAGCTCCCTTGGCTAGGCCTTAAACTCGTGCTCACTCATGGTGGGCCTCGTGGCCCCTAGAACTTAATTGAAGAAAAAACCTGCTCAAGAGTCCTCTGAGGGATTTTCAACCCTCGCCAATGATTCTGGAATGTTTGAGATAGTCAAAAGTGACTATTCACACTCCAAAATTGGTCGAATCTAGCTCAAGATAGAGCCTGAACTCATTTTTCCCAATGACCCCTAAAAATCCTCCCCAAAATATGGAGAACTGGACTTAACTCCAATGAAATTCGGCAATTTCTGCCGAAGATAGTGTGCTCGCAAGGATATCCACCAATTCTAACCACCCATTAAAATTTTGTTGGGGTTGTTGGACACATTTCCGAAATCTACGATTTCCTAACCATAACTGCTCATGATTTTTCAATGCAGATAATATCCTGCGGAGTTAGCCGAAACATACAACATGTGATAGGTTTACAACTACATCCCATCGGCGGTGATTGGCTTTGGACCACGGTCTTGGGTTAGGGTCATATGGGAGGGGCTAGCCCCTCCAAAACCCCAATTCAAAAATTGTTAAACTTTAAATACTAACTGCAGTCCATAGTTGTTAAGAATTTTTGTGTGGCGAGCTATCACACGGGTAGGCTAGCTGAAACGAGCTCCATGGTTCAATCTTGGCGGAGATGAAAAACAAATTTTGTACCACAGTCCCGGGCACACGTGGCAGCCTCAAGGATGGCCACGTGTTGCCCATTCATTGGCCCGTTATAATTAACCATAATCAATCGGATTATGGCACTTGGCCTTCTATAATTGGCCTAGAAGGGAATATTTTAAGGAATATTCTAGGAATATTCCCTATAATATTCTTTTTTTTTTAATATTCAAAGACTAGTCAAACTTGGTCAAAGTCTAAAAATTGCAATTTACTAGAGTTCTCAAACTACAATAACGTCTTCATATAGTGTTGGTTTTCTGAACCGTTCATGGCACCATAATGAGGAAGATGAGATCTATCCATTCGCTCAGGTTAGACACACTTACAAACACTTTAAATTTTGAGCTACCACTTAGGTCCATCATCGAGTTGTGATCACATACATATGAAATCTATACACTAAGAAGTATCACTGATTTTGTGAGGATTCAGTACCATACATGGAGGGCATATGATAGCTTAAATTATAAAAGATACAACAAAAGAGATTATTCTAATTCATCACAAATAATATACTTTAAAATTCACTCTAGATTTGCAAAGATAATTTTAATGCTCCACACACATCCATTCGACAACATGTGTGTTAGAGGTATTCCTTAGAGACATAAAAATAAATAATTTAAATATTACCATAGATTATTCAGTCAACAAAAAAATTCCAAATCATGTGAGGGTTTGCACATCAAGATGCTACCATAATTTTTCACATATTCATATGTATGCTTAAGAAAACTAATAGCCACCTAACCTAAAATAGATTTTTATATTATCTATCTAAAAGCAATAAAATTCACATAAATTACAATATAACCTTCAAATATAAAACAAAATAATATAGTGTTGAATGGTTTGAAAACATTATAAACCTTGATTCCATATGAAAATGCAACTCCAAATATAACACCCTTTACTTAGTTGTCTATATAAAAGTTTATCCCCTAAAAATTATAATATTCTTTGTTGCTTGAGAGGATTAAAAAACTCCTACCTAACTAGAAAACTGTAATGATGAAAAAAATCTAGCCCTCCACGACTTAATATTGTTTATTTCTTGGGAGAATTAAAAAAAACTTACGTAAATAGGGAAATGTGATGATGAATAAAATATGATCCCCTGTCAGTTTAGGAAACTCATGAAAACCTAATTGCTTAAACAAAAATTGCAATGCATCTACCTATTGGTTACAACTAGTTTAACATCTTCAACAACAACAATTTATGATTCAATAGCCTATACATAGGATATATCTACACTTTTTTCAAATCTAAGATCATGATTTGAGGTGAGTAACTTATTCATTTCATTTTTTTATATCTAATTTAGTATCTAACTTTTTAGGAGCCAATTACAATGTGTCATTTTTTAGATTACCCATTTTTTTCCATTTCTTATGTTGTAGGGCCTTGCCTTAATCTTTCTTTCAAATAGTAGAATATTTTATCAACCACTGAGGACATATCTCCTTTAGTGGGCCTCCCCTTGAATACCTCTTGAAGTACCTATGTCACACCTCCCATTTACCTTCCCAATTTTTTTTTTTTTCAAGCATTCATCTTTTCAATTATAATTCTAGAAAGATACTATACTATAATTTTGTTGGTTTATTCAAATCATAACTATTTGCCCAATTACGATTAATTTACCTATCTCAACTATATCCAACCCAATTGGATATAACAACATTAGTACTACCAAACATAGTTATATTTGAAATAAAAACACAATGGTTTTGTTTATCCCAATCCCACTTTTAAATCTCACCTTCGTTTGTATAGTAATGAACCTTTGATCATTCAATATATTTTTGTAGTTTGATAGATAGATGGGGAAACGATTCACTTTTCACATGTTAACCCTTTCGTTATAATTCGATAGACCTATGTGAGACAATTTCGGTTACACCTGTTCACCACTCGTTTACCAAGTATGAACCATAGTTGGATTTAATTTATCCATGTTGTTATCTATGCGTACAGGCACTCATGGCCATTCATTGAATTCTTGTCAACATTTATATTCAGATCGAACTCATTTACTTTGGTCTCCACGTAATATGAATTGGAAATTTGATTTAAATGAGTTGAGACGTGAAGCTCATTTTCCACGTAAGCTTGTATATGATTTTGAGTTTCGTTGTATGGTTTAGAATGGGTCTCATTCATTTTGCGGTCACGTGGGTTTGCTTCCACGTAACTCTGGAACTCACCACGCCAGCCTACCCTGGTGCACTTGCAATTTCTATGGCATGGCCAGCCTGTGGTGACATTTATGGTGTTGCTAATCACATTGAATGTTGAACGTATTGGTGTACATGACACATCCAGCCCTTTGATCCATGGCTTCATCCTTGGGATCTCGCCATGTGGACGATGTGGATTCACCAAGGCGTTAGGGTTTCATGGATATAAATTTGCATTATTAATTTGTTGGACAGTTCTTTTCCCTTATTACTTGTTCGATTTGTCCCTGGCTAGTGAACTTCGACGCTCTGGAGATTTGAGCGTGATTCAGTTCAGACTTCAACGTAGTCCCTCGTTTCATTTGGCAACACAGGTATGATAATTCCCGATGGTTGGAAATTTATGCTCTATTCTTACCACTTAATATGGATTTTTCCCTATCTTGTTCAGAGTTACGCTCATTGATTTGAGTAGGGACTGGAGTCTTGTATTTCGATGGATAGTTTCCCATCATTTTGTCTCGGCTAATTTATGTCTCCAATTTATTTAACATTCCCTTGCGTAAAATTTGTCATCACATTTCGACCGATTCGATTTGCTTGTTTTAAACTCATTTTTTTCAGTATTTCCTTTCACATATTCTCGTGAACGGGACTGAACCATTTTGATGACGGTTTTTGGAGGGATATTCGTCCTCTACCTTACGCCCCATCGAAATTTTATCCGAGTCCTTCGCATGGCGATAGAGAATGTAACCCATTTCAAAATCTTCGGCTCCGTTTCTTTTCCCTCGACCCGTATCGGTAGGAATTTCTACTCGTTCATTTATACAAGTGCGAACTATTTTATTCTTGTGGTAACGCCCACTCTCCATCTTGTGCTTATTTATGCCATGCCCCTATGCGTACTAATTTATTGACTAAATTAACACAAGTATTTAATTATCAATCCGGGTTTGTAAAACTTGGAGGCAAATCCACTGTATATGGACATCAAATATAATCAAGTTTAGAAGATAAAATTTGAAGATTTAAAGAAGTACATATTACAAATATAAACCTATTTTAACAATTTCTAATTCATTTATGTAATATATGAGGGAAGAGGCTCCTAACTTAGGAGAACCAGGTTGTCCTTCCCTACAATACTACTTTCATGAAGATAAATCTAAGAGCACTAATTAACAATGGCTTATGATGCAGAAGATGTAAAAGAAGAGGCTCCTAACTAAGGAGGTCCAGATTGTCCTTCTTCATAATCCTACTATATCACAATCACCATTGCTTCAAACCAGAAATGCAGAAATAACTTCAAATGAGAAATGGAGAATGAAATTCAGTTTTAGTTCAAGATCAAATAGAAGGGGAATTTAACTTAAATTCCTTTGTGTCCCTTCATATGTAGATTAGAATTAAACCAATATTCATTCAGCAATCATCACACATCTAAATACATTTGAAACAAAAACTAGTCTATGAAAACTATGAAAATTGAACTAAGAAGTGTACTTAGCTTGGTGTGGGGGCCCTCCACCCTTGCCTTGCACACTTGAAGAAATATCAGCTAAAAAAACTTCAGTAAATCAACCAAGCATGAACAAAAAATTAAAATGAAACAAGTTCTTCAAATTAGCTCTCCCAACTCAAATTATACAAAAGTTACATATAAATTCCATTCCCCCAAAAGCCATCAAAGTCTTGGCTTTAAATAGAGGTTTAATGAAACAAACTGATCTATATTATCTCTAACACTCATATCTACTCATATCCACCTATCTAAGTCGAACTCATCCAATTCATCCCAAGAAATATGGTCAATCCCATAAAATCTCAAAACTGCCCTATTTCCTAGGGATTTTCTGGTGACTAGTCATGTTTGACCAGCCTTGACCGGGCCTAATAAAGCTTCTTCTGGCCGAACCAAGTGGAGTTAGCTTAGTCCTAGTTCCCAAGCTGTCCATCCATGCATCAAACTCGAGCCCAAGTGTCCTGCAAACATGTCATCCACACAGCTATTACGGGAATTTCTGATTCAGTCCAAAATTGAACTTGAAACTCAATTTTCATAAAAACTTCTAGAAATTGCAAAATTAAAATTAAACACCTGAATATGCATAAAATACATCAAAATGAGATGGATGTGATGGAAAATGGATGGAAAATATAAGGATTAAGTAGGTTTCCCTAAGCAAAAATAGACCAAAACTGAGCGCCAACATCTCCCCCTTGCTGATCCTCAAGCATGTCCTCATGCTTGTCTTTGTCTCATTGATCTTCTGCCTCTGTATGTTGACTGATGTACTGATGTACTTGTGACTCTGTCCCTTTGAAGATGAAGCTACCTGTAAAAAGGATATCTATGCCTTCAACCTTTAAAAAAATCAAAACCATACTTGTTTCAAAAATTGAATTTTAATCCTCTCTGCTTTTGCAAATCAAATCTTATTCTGCCTTCAGAGATTTAACAAAATCTTTTGAGAAAAGCATTCTCAAATCGATATTCTTTAATTCTGGATTCTAACCCACTGAAACAAGGACTTTCAAAAATCATTATGATTCATCAAAGAGAGAAGTTGCTGCTTAATGACTAGAGTCCCTCCTTTTCACAGAATGTCACATACTGATCTACATCCAACAATGATTCCATATTTGCAGCATTATTCATGTTTTTTTTTTCAATCCATCCACCATCATATGGTCTTCCATTAACCAAACCAAGAGAGCCATTAAGCTCAAAGTTGACTTCAGCATTTTTTTCAAGCAATTTACAAAATAGAGGTTGAAAGAACCATAAAAATATCCCAAACATAAATGAATTTGAGAAAACTGCCCGCATGGAGCCTAATTAGACTCGTTCTGAAGAAAACCCATGTTTTCGTTTTTCAAATTTCATTATGGTTTGCTTCAGAAAAACAACGAAAAATAATGGCTTCTTAGCAATTTCGAATTTTTTAGAAGATATGGTCTCTGATTCCTTATATGTTACCTCCACTGGCAGTTGACTCGTTTCCTTCTATCTTTGACTGCACAGGTGTTTTCTGCTTCTTGAGAAATCAAAATCTTAGAGGAAATTGATTTTTTTCTTTACTAGCAATCCATCTCTAGCAATGAAATCATTTTTTTCTTTGCCTTAAATTTATGTATTCTGTCTGTTTATCCATGGATATATCATGGAAAATGGCTTACCTGGTCTTTGAAAAAAAATGAAATTATTCTTCTTTTGAAAACATCTTCAATCTTCCTCTGTTCTGGTTTAAAAAGGGAGTCCTCTGCGTTTTTTTTTAAAAACTGATCTGGAAGAATTTCACTGTGTGAGAGATCAACAAAAAAAAAAAAAAAAAAATATTAGCACCGTTCCATTGCTCACTGTGTATATAACAGAACTCTCATATTGCCCGAGGACCAATATCAAACACTACATCAACATATGACAGTTAATGTAATTTTGGCTCTGTGTATTCAAATCTAAATCCAAATCTTCAAACATAAGCGCACACGTTGTTTTTTAAAGACCCATTTCTTCATTCATCAACGCTGAAACTTCATTGTTTGATGCATGTACAGGTATGGTTCTAGACTCAGCGAACTACATGTTTTCAAAACTTCACTCATTCATTATTTCAATCATGCAATCAATCATAATAAACACATCTTTCAGTCATGATTTATTTTGATTTTTTTTTTCACCTTACAGCGAACAACGCATTCCCCGTGCCTTATTTGTGCAAGAAAACTCACTGGCTGTGATGACTATCATGATTCCTCTGCAACGTGGCTCAATTATCCTGATATTTGATGAACAACAACAAAACTTGCAGAATTTCCGGAAAATGGTTGTGGCAACGTGTATCTCAAAATCTACAGGTGGCAGCATGTATCTTATGGTGACAAAGCTTTAACTGAAGTTATATCTTTATCAGAAACTATCCTTGTAATCCTCGAACAGGATTAACTCTTACAGGTGGCAGAACAAATAGCAAACGATTCGATTTTCCAAATCATTTTAGTTTAATTTCTGAGGGACCGATTCTTACCCACTGGGATGTCTCTGCGTGATTCAAGGGATTCTCTGCGTTTTGAACGGCTCAGCATTATCTCCATTAATTTACCTACACGGTCTCGACTATTTTTATCCTTACCCCGCTGTCAAAATGTTTAACGCTCTTAACTGCGCATCTACCATCTTTCAAATTTACGGTTCTGAGCATCAATGGCAGAGCTTTTCTCTGTTAATACGCACAGGGTTTTTTTCTCTGCAAAACGTTTTTACCATTAGCTGTACAGGGTTTTCACTATTGTTATTTGATTTTCTGTGCTGCAACGTGGGTTTTTTCTCTGTGTTTTTTTAAAAAACGTTTTTCCAGTTGCTGTAGCTATAGCTCTTCTCTGTTTTTTAAAAACGTTTTGACCATTTACTTTTGACTGGTATGTCGTGCATAACCATTGAATTGCTGAATGGAGCTGTCCATATGGTTCATGGCTGTCCTCCAATCCGTTGTGGGTGTCCTGCAACCAACCCACAATACCATCGTATTTTCTCTTTGACAACTGGTTTATGTTTTATGCATTGTTTTTTTATTGCCACATTAATCTCCATAGCACAGTGATACACAGAGTTTCTTTCTGCATTTGTTATACGCAGGGTTTCTTTCACAGTGATACACAGTCTTCTTCATTGTTATTTCTACTTTCCACAGCTCAGAGTCGCACAATTTTTACTATGGATATCCCTCTACAGCGCCAGAATATCCTTTACAACTAATCAGCATTGCTCCACAACCCCCAGCATTTCATAACTGCGTAATTTTTCAGGACTGCAGACTTCTTGTTGAAAATTTGACCGTTTTGTTTGCTGCTGTAATTAAAAAATTTGTTTCATAAGGCCGTAATTCATTCTATTGGATGCCCATCATATGAGTATTATGATAACCTTATAAACATGGCTAATATTTTATGCAGTCCTTCACATGCATTCTTGTATTTTCTTTCAAGAACATGGGTAAATGTTTCAAATGCAAACTATGACTCTTTCAATAGAACTTATATTTTCTCCAACGTATTGAACCATGATGCACATTATTTGCATGGAACCCTGTGGATTTTGATACTATGTATCTCACTTCATTGTGAAACCTTCAAGAGTCATGCTCTCACTTTCCATCATATGCATTTTCCATGATAACCTCAATACATAAATCATTTCGATTTGTTTGATTTGATTATTTCTCAAAATGCACCTATTCCATATGTATTGCAATATATCTCTTTAATTTTAAAATGACCATTTTTAGGTCATGTTTAAAATTCTTTCCATAGAACTAATGCTTGCTTTGTTTGTGCAGGTTCAACCTATTAAATTCTCACTTTGATCCTTTTTGCTTAGAGGAAAAATACTTAGGGTTAGGGTTTTGAAATGAATATAGAATATATGAAGGGAATGTAGAATATAAGGATAATGGCATATTAGGGTTATGGAATGAAAAATATGTACATATGTACATTGGATTAGGTATAGGGTAAATGTAAATGTAGCATATAGGATGATGGGTATAAAATAAGGGATATAGGATGAAGGTAATGTATAAAATATGCATTCAGGTATTAACTCAATTTTAACAAAGTCTAAAAATTTCGACAAAAATTTGAATTTACAAGAGCAAAATTTTGTACTTACTATTCTTGTACTTCCCTGTAGTGTTGGATGAATGTTGTTGTTCTTTAACAATATTGGATGAAGTTGTCTTGATCAAATATCGTAGATAGATAGAGCTTATTTATGCTTCATGTTCTAGCATCCTGCATTGATTCTGGCCCATTGATTGTTGATGTCGTTCAGGTCCCTCTGCAATTGATTCATAATAACTCAGGTCCCTTCTGTCATGTACATTTTTATGCAATATATACATGTTTTTGCTAACATTTCAGGTCCCTCTGCAATTGATTTCAAAAATATTTCAGGTCCCTCTGCAATTGATTTCAAAAATATTTCAGGTCCCTCTGCCAACAATACAAGTTCCGTCGTCAATTCAGTTGCACAACTAAGTATCTTTTTGCGAACCTTCCCCCTTGTTGATGGGAAGACTTGTCCTCAAGTCTTGTTTATTTTGGAGGATGATTCCTGCAAACTCAAACTGAAGAAATGGTAAAACAAAATAGAGAATTCATATCGGCCAAACAAGTTGGTTTTCCGATATGAATTCGAGTTTGTATTGTGCCACTTTCGTGGATTTTCACAACCAAACTCCTTTATTATTTTTGATCTTTTTCTATTTTTTTATTTTTTATTTTCGAGATTGAGGTGGGGTGTAATGGAGTAGGGAAGTATGAAAGCTTATGAAAATAGGTTATATTGAAGTCATGATGTAGTAGTAAGTCTGGACTTCAACATGCATGGTCGTGGAGCTTAACATACAGTATGGATGATGGATCAAATCATGAACAATATGAATTCAATATGAAAGGCTTCTTTGGAGATTGATGTGACTTGACATAGTACTGAACTTGACTACTTCTTCTAATGATTGTCTTCATGTCTTCTTGCCTTGATCTCGATCATGTTGTAGGGTTTGTTGATGTTGGTGGTCAGCATCTAAGAGCAAGCTTCAAGAGTTTGAGTTTCATTGAATGAACTCAACATCAGGTGAATTTTCACTTTGCTTTGTCTTGAACATTTGTATTCATATTCTGGAATATGAATTTGACTTTGAAAATTACTTCATCCATGGAGTTCACTCCTTCATTCTTCCTATGACCTGCAAAAACATAACACTTGCCTGCAATGCAACATTAGATGATGGAGGAAGAGAGGTGTACAGTCTCTCTTCTTCCAATAAACATGTAAATCATTACAAGCATTGCTTAGAAAACAAGTCCAAATATGATAGACAAACATAATGCATTTATTTACCCCTTTGAGGAATGGTGGCCAGCCTAGACCTCCTAGCGGTATTTTGTTTACAAAATATTTGTTTTATATCGAATTAGAGTGATTCCAAAGCCAAGTTGAAGTGAATTCATATGGCTACCTCCTGTATAAACAGGTTTTCAAAATGGTTTAAAATGATATGGTAAAAATTATAAGGAGTGCCATTTTTTATAGAGCTGCTTGTTAATTTTTAACTAAACCAACAGTCACTATTTGAAGCGTAACTTCTTCGATAAAGATCGGATCAATGTGATTCCACTTGGATATTAAAGTAGATTCATTTTTATCTTTCCAGTAGAAACAGGTTTTAAAAATTCTTAGGCTTGATATCAGAAAATTGGTGATGAACAGACCTAAGAGGCAGAGTTTTACTATACTGTTTTGAAGACATGCAGTCACTAAATGTGGCATAAATTTTTCCTTTCACCTGCAAATGGGATGATTCAAATTGTATCTTAAACTAGACTTGAATATATATCTCCCATATAAACAGGTTTTGAAAAGAAGATGATTTGGTATTTCAAATATGCCAATGAACAATCAAGACCTAGAATTGTCACCATGCAGATTTTTCGACAAGCAGTTAGTATTTCAAGAATAACTTTTTCATATGATACTTGATTGAAGTGATTCAAATTGATTTGGAAACTAGATTCCAAGGGCTATCTTCCCTATGAATTTCAGATAAAAATGTTTCCATTAGACACTTCAAATAGAGGCTGTACTAACTCTGTCATCAACATGTCACTTGAGACCTAGTTTTGATTTTGATCACATTTTTATTTGTGATATAAATTGAGAACTTCAAAATGGATTCCAAAACTAGATTTCAAGATATATGTAAAATAAAAACATGATTTCAAAATGATCCTATATGGTTACCCAAAATAGGCTTGTTCTTACTGCATTTTGCCATGTAGTCCTTTCAAGTGAATATTGATCAATGATTTGAAGAAATTGTTTGAAACAAATTTATTATGGAAGTCTTATTGCGAATTCATTCTACTTGTTTATTTATTCTATTCTATCCTATGCTATTTTAGAAAAATAATTCATTCTCTCAAGTATAAGAAAATTTCCAGTGCATCCATTTTCGTAACAAGATCATAAGTGAACTCATATCCAAATTTGAAAAATATATTTTAATGTATGTTTGGACATGAAAATTTATCTGATCATAAAGATTTGATGAGAAAGAATGTTGAAGAATGGAGTAGTGTTGTAACCTATTCTTTAACATCATCTTGTCAATGAAAATGGATTTTGTAGTTTTTTTTGTTTTTTTTGATTTTATGTTTTTATTGGGGGGGTTTTGTTTCGGAAACCTAATTTTAGGATCTCTATTTCTAGGCATAAAGAAACATAACTAAGAGAAATGTATACTAGCTAATTTTTAGTGTTTTTGTTTATCTTCTATTTGACTATGCTGATAATTACCTCCCCGGCAACGGCGCCCAAATGTTGAGCTAATTTATTGACTAAATTAACACAAGTATTTAATTATCAATCCGGGTTTGTAAAACTTGGAGGCAAATCCACTGTATATGGACATCAGATATAATCAAGTTTAGAAGATAAAATTTGAAGATTTAAAGAAGTACATATTACAAATATAAACCTATTTTAACAATTTCTAATTCATTTATGTAATATATGAGGAAAGAGGCTCCTAACTTAGGAGAACCAGGTTGTCCTTCCCTACAATACTACTTTCATGAAGATAAATCTAAGAGCACTAATTAACAATGGCTTATGATGCAGAAGATGTAAAAGAAGAGGCTCCTAACTAAGGAGGTCTAGATTGTCCTTCTTCACAATCCTATTATATCACAATCACCATTGCTTCAAACCAGAAATGCAGAAATAATTTCAAATGAGAAATGGAGAATGAAATTCAGTTTTAGTTCAAGATCAAATAGAAGGGGAATTTAACTTAAATTCCTTTGTGTCCTTTCATATGTAGATTAGAATTAAACCAATATTCATTCAGCAATCATCACACATCTAAATACATTTGAAACAAAAACTAGTCTATGAAAACTATGAAAATTGAACTAAGAAGTGTACTTAGCTTGGTGTGGGGGCCCTCCACCCTTGCCTTGCACACTTGAAGAAATCTCAGCTAAAAAAACTTCATTAAATCAACCAAGCATGAACAACAAATTAAAATGAAACAAGTTCTTCAAATTAGCTCTTCCAACTCAAATTATACAAAAGTTACATATAAATTCCATTCCTCCCAAAAGCCATCAAAGTCTTGGCTTTAAATAGAGGTTTAATGAAACAAACTAATCTATATTATCTCTAACACTCATATCTACTCATATCCACCTATCTAAGTCGAACTCATCCAATTCATCCCAAGAAATATGGTCAATCCCATAAAATCTCAAAACTGCCCTATTTCCTAGGGATTTTCTAGTAACTAGTCATGTTTGACCAGCCTTGACCGGGCCTAATAAAGCTTGTTCTGGCCGAACCAAGTGGAGTTAGCTTAGTCCTAGTTCCCAAGCTGTCCATCCATGCATCAAAATCGAGCCCAAGTGTCCTGCAAACATGTCATCCACACAGCTATTACGGGAATTTCTGATTCAGTCCAAAATTGCACTTGAAACTCAATTTTCATAAAAACTTCTAGAAATTGAAAAATTAAAATTAAACACCTGAATATGCATAAAATACATCAAAATGAGATGGATGTGATGGAAAATGGATGGAAAATATAAGGATTAAGTAGATTTCACTAAGCAAAAATAGGACCAAGCCTCGAGGGCCAACACCCCTATGCGTATGACAGTCCTCGAAGGGGCTTGGAGGTTTTTGTGCCTCAGGTAATTGTTCATTTCTCATTTACCAAATTTTTGTTTTGATAACATTCTTTTTCGTTCTAAATCGTATTCATATTGGGGGTTTGGCTCTTGCAGGTATTTACAACTGTCTCCTCACTCTCTCTTGACCCACGAAAGTCGTAGCTCCCTTCAGCACTAACATAAAATTCCTTTGGCCTTTCGAGGTCAGTACTCGCCGAATGCTGGTTTGAAGAAACCAGTCCTCCTCACCTCATTCTAGAAACATTTTCAACAGCTTAATAGCTTTGATTGATGTTGTTGTATAATTTTAGCTATTAAAATTTTTGGGTTTCGACCCTGACTCGTTCCTTATCTCAATTTCGGAACAATATGATTATGATACTATCCCCATGCCACAGCGGACTTGTAACGTTGAATTTTTGTTAATATAACTCTGTCTATTTCCTAATATCAATTTTGCTTACAGTTATTCTTATGTATCTACAACAAGGAGATTACTTTGTTATTTTAGCTTGGGTTCAGGTTAATACTTATTTATGGCATTATTATGCAACTACATGTATCCCACTTGGTTGTATTTTGTTGCCTTAATGCTTACGGGCCATACATAGGTTAAATTATATTCCGAAAAGTAGTAATTTATGTTAATGAACAGTTTAACTATGCTCTCCCACAATGTAAGTTCGGTTGCATATAGTTTTATAACTCCACATTTTATTGTAGCTTTCCAGTGATTATTCTTCCTCGTTTATTGTTACCATCAAGATGCTAGTAGTCAAAGACATTTTGTGTATGTTTCTCCTACTACACCGACTTGTAGTTTGATAATAACAGCGTTGAGTTAAATCTATTCAAACATTTTGAAATAGAACAAGTATATAATGTACCTCCACTCTTACATTGTTCCAAAGGTTTTCCATTAAGTATTTTATAGTTAATTTGCAAATGATATTTGTCTACCTTTTTAGCATCATCTCTCGTCATGCTTCGTGAATACGTATAGGTGATGTGTTACTATATATACATACTTATGTCTAGAAGACTTTTGCATTTCTAATATTCCACTATACACTCTTGCCTTTAGTTCACATGATAGAATAAAATACTTATAGCTAAATATGCCCTATTGTTATGAATTCTACCTGTTGATTATTTATTTAACTTTCTTTCCCATAGTAATTTTAGCCTCTACTATAAGTAAGGTTTATTGAAATAAGTATTAATGGGAAGTCTCATGCTAACTAATAATTGCTTCCTTCTATTGTGGAATTAATTTCTTATATGCAGAAATAACTTGCTATTGTACTTCTCGTTACCTATGAACCGTGCTAACCCTAAAGCTTCCACTCTATAAAATATTTTCTTTTCTCATTTAATGCACAATTTTAATTACGCTTTTCGTCTACTACTATTTTCCAATATCGTACAAAAACTCTCATACTATAATCCTAATCATGCTCATAAATTTATACTCATGGATCCGAAGTAGGTTAAAGCAAATTATCTGTAGGGGATATGTATCCTCAGATTTAAACCAACCTTGGTTTAGAGTTTCTGTTGGATTCTACTCTACAGAATTTTTCTCTACAACCCTACAAAATTATAAGGGTGAATGCCCTATGATTAATTCTGTTAAATGTAGCACTAATAAATCTAATAACATATAAATCAACTGTTATATGTAGCCAATTCATACTATATGAAGTAAACACATCAATAAATTTAGAGACATACCACTCATGCAATTGACCAACCTCCCAACCTTAGAGTCCTTCTATCTCCCAGAACTCACCCCCGAGCTGAGATCATCTCCTAGAGTAGATTAACCTCCAATCTATTTAGGAGCAGCTTATTTAAGCTATTGTTCCCCAAAGCCTGTTTCTAATTCTGCGTCCAGAATATCAGGATGCTTTTCTTCCTGTTTGCCTAGGCTTCCCATTTTAGGGATTCTTTAAAGCTATTTTATGCTTTTCCTCAGCTTTTCCAGCTTTTTACCTCTTCCCAACTACTTTCCTCATCATTGGGGAAATTCAGATTTTTCCTCAAAAATCTAAATTTAAAATTAATTTCTTTCAAGGATTTTTGAAAGATTGTGGGGAAATATTTGCCTCGTCCATCCTCATGGATTTAGCAAGTGATCTCATAAATCTCATTTTGGTCAATCTGCACCACATCATTTTATTCATTTCCTCAATTAAATATTTAATTACATTCACAAAATATTTATCCTTTGGGGTCCACTCCCCTTAGGATTAAAGTTCAAATATCTAGCTTTGAAATTCAAACACATAAATTGGGGGTGTTACATATTCCCCCTTTGAAAATAAACACCGTCCTCGGTGTTGTTATTCAACTACTAGAGTTCATTTTGCAAATAAAAATGGATATTTTTCCATCATTTCAGCTTCTCTTTCCCAGGTAGCTTCTTCAGCAGTAAAATGCTTCCACTGCACCTTTACTCTTGCTACCGTTCGGTTCCTCAATTCAATTTCTTCCCGCTCCAATATTTGAAGCGGTTCTGGCAGAAACTCCCCTTCTGGTTCCACTTGTACAACATTCCAATCAACTATGTGAGAAGCATCATGCACATATATTTTTAATAACGAAACATGAAACACATCATGAACTCTAACATGGGGTGGTAAGGCCAGCTTGTAAGCCACTGGTCCCACCCTTTCTAATACTTCAAAAGGACCACAATATCTAGGAGCCAGTTTTGCACAACTTCTAGCATAAAGTGTGCTCTTTTTGGGTTTAATACGTAAGTACACATGCTCTCCCACTTTAAATTCTTGGTGTACTCTCTTCTTATCAGCATAATTTTTCTGGCGATCTTGTGCTGTCTTGATATTTCTTTGTATCTGTTTGACAATTCTTTCCATCTCTTGTAAAGCATCTGGCCCCAACATCAATTTATCCTCTGGCTGGCTCCAGCTCAAGGGAGTACGACATTTTCTCCCATAGAGTGCCTCAAACGGACTCATTTTGATGGAGGATTGGTAGCTGTTATTATAGGAAAATTCAGCTAAATGCAAGTAATCTTCCCACTTTGATGGCCTATCCATCACATACATTCTCAGCATGTCTTCCAGAATTTGATTTGTTCTCTCCGTTTGACCATCTGTCTGAGGGTGGTAAGCAGTACTAAAATTCAACTTAGTACCCATCCCTCCAAATAGCCCTTTCCAAAAGGCTGCTGTAAACTTAGCATCTCGGTCAGAAACAATCACCTTTGGAACCCCATGAAGCCTTACTACCTCCTTCAGGAACACATTCGCTACTTGAGCTGTCCCGAAGGTAGATTTCACTGGTATAAAATGTGCAGCTTTTGTTAAAGTGTCTACTACCACCATCACTGAATCATGTTGGTATTTGGTTTTGGGTAATCCTGTTATGAAATCAATGGAAACTGTGTCCCATTTCCATTCTGCAATCGGCAAAGGGTTTAAAAGACCAGCAGGATGCTGATGCTCAACTTTGACTAGTTGACATTCCATGCATCTAGTTAAATATTCTGCTACATCTCTCTTCATTCCTGGCCAAAACAACTTCTTTTTCAAAGATGTTAACATTTTCTGATATCCTGGATGTCCTTCATATGGTTGTTTGTGATACTCATCTAGAATCTCTTTTTTCAAGGACTCTACCTTGGGAATATACAATCGATTTTTATAACAGATCAGTCCTTTCTGGTTTTGAGTGAAATCAACCATCTCCTTCTTTAGGATTTTCACTTGTATGTTCTCATAATTGGGATCCTGGTCTGCTGCCTGTTTCACTAACTCTTCTAAATCAACCTGGGCACTATTTCAACTGCTGCCTATAATTTGAAAAGAATTTCTACTTAAAGCATCAACAATTTTATTTTCTTTCCCTCCGATATGTTTTATATCCATGTCAAATTCACTTAGAAAAGATAGCCATCTGGCTTTTCTAGCATTCAAATCAGTTTGGGAAAAGAAATATTTGAGACTAATATGATCCGTCATCAACGTAAATTTCTTTCCAAGGAGATAGTGTCGCCACATTTTCAAAGCATGAATAACAGCAGCTAACTCTAAATCATAGACACTATAGTTTTGTTCATGTATCTTCAATTTCCTAGATTCATATGCAATAACTGAATTCTCCTGCAAAAGAATTCCTCCCAACCCCTCTCTGCAGGCATCCGTACATACCACAAATTCTTTATCAGGATCTGCAATCTTCAGTATAGGGGCTGTAGTAAGTTTTAGTTTTAATTGGTCAAAATTGTTTTGGCATTTTTCAGTCCACTCAAATTTGGCACCCTTCCTTTGTAATGATGTTATGAGATGTGCTATGGAAGAAAATCTCTCCACAAATCTGCGATAATAGCCTATAATCCCCATGAATGATCTCACTGCTGAGACCTCAGTTGGCACAGGCCATTCTTTTATAGCCTTTATCTTTTTAGGGTCAACAGCAAGGCCTTTTTCAGAAATAATATGTCCCAAGTATTGGATCTTATCTTTATAAAATTCACATTTGCTAAACTTGGCATATAGTTGGTTTTCCTTCAGAGTTTGCAATACTATCCTCAAGTGTTCTTTATGTTCCTCCTCACTTTTTGAGTAGACTAAAATATCATCTATGAACACAAGGACAAATTTATCCAAGTACTTATTTAACACACTATTCATCAGGCACATAAATGTGGCAGGGGCATTTGTCAAACCAAAAGGTAGGACTACAAATTCGTAGTGACCATACCTGGTTTGAAAAGTTGTTTTGCCGATGTCTTCTTCTTTAATTCTGAGTTGGTGATAACCAGTCCTTAAATCAATCTTCGAAAATACTGAAGCTCCTCTCACATGATCAAAAAGATCATCAATTCTACGCAAAGGGTATCAATTTTTAATGGTCAACTTATTCAGTTGACGATAATCAATGCACATCCGAAAATTTCCATCTTTCTTTTTCACGAACAGCACCGGTGCTCCCCAAGGAGACACACTCAGTCTGATATACCCTTTATCTAACAGTTCTTGCAATTGCATTTTCAGTTCCACAAGCTCAGGGGGACTCATTCGATAAGGGGCTCGGGAAACAGGTACTGCTCTCGGCACCAGATCGATTGAAAAGTCAATCTCTCTTTTGGGGGGAAGATGAGGGATCTCATCTGGAAAAAATTCTTTAAATTCCCTTATCACTGGCACTACATCCAGTAGGTTTTCTTCAGTTTTTTGTTCTATTTCTTCCACATGTGCTGCATAAACTTGATATCCTTTTCTAGCCGTTCTTTTTAATTGCAGTGCTGATATTTGTCTTACAGAGATAGGTTTTGGTTTTCCTTTGAGAATAAAAGGTTTCCCTTCCTCATCTACACAATTTAGAGTCTTATCCCAGTAGTTCATCAAGGCTTTCTTCTTTTCCAGCCAGTCCATTCCTATCAGCAGGTCATATGAACCTAAGGGTAGAATGTTCAAATTTACTTCTGTGTGAAAATCATTTAATTTTATTGTTGTTCGGGGCAATTTATGTGTTACCATCCTCTTGGTTCCAGTGGCCAGCTGAACCAACCATGACTATTGAAATTTTTCAGGTTTTAGATTATATTTTTCTACAATTTTTGGACTAATGTAACTCAAAGAAGCACCTGGGTCAATCAAAATTGTAACAGATTGGTCGGAAATCTTACCCTCCATTTCAACCATGGTAGCTTGATGTTCTACTTGTCGATTTTCCAAGGCTGCACTGATAGTTGGTATATTTCTGGCTATGTCATTTACTGTGGTGGCTTCTCGATCTCTCATAATCATCTGAATGTTTCGATGGGGAAAATCTCTCAACAGATGGGATTCTCCACATCCCCAGCATTTCAGGGGTTCTCGCATTTTCACTGTACCCTCCTTTTTATTTTCTCCATCTAATTGTTTTGAGGCCACTTGGGAGTTAGCAGTTTGACTTTCTTTGGGTTTATTAAACTTTTTCCGCTGATGATCTCTGCCAAAATTATTCAAATAGGCTGGTTTTTGTTTCTTCCCTTTGAATTCGCTCTTATTTACCCAGCTTTTTCCATGTTCAGTTTTGCTTTTAAATTGTTGGTAGCACAATCTAGCTTTTCTAACAGCTTCGTCCATTGTTTTTGGGTTATCAAATTCAATTTTCTCTTTGTAACCAATAGGCAAACAATTCAGAAACCTTTGTACCTTTTCCTTTTCTTCCCTTATGTAGGGTACATATCTCAACAAATTTGTAAACTTAGTAAAAAACTCATCAATTGTGAGCTGTCCTAGTCTAAGTTCGTGAAATTACTTGGCTTTATCATCATAGTAACGTTCATTTAGATAGTGGCTTTTGAACTTAACCTGGAAATCTTCCCAGGTAACTGTCTTTTCATCAATCGCATGCACCATTTTTGTCTCCTTCCACCACAAGGTAGCCTTACTTTGTAGCTGGTAACCAGCTAATCTGGCCTTCAGGTTGCTTTCATATTCACAGACCTGGAAGTACTTAATCATGTTCAGCAACCACGCTTCAGCATCTTCCTCCTTCTTCCCATCATAGGAGGGAGGTTTGATCTTTCGGAATTCCCCCTGTAGTTCCTTTTTCTGCTTGTATTGATGCCTAACCGCATTGCCATCCTCAGACTCATCAGTCTTCCTCTTTCTGAAACCTTCTCCTTCTTGGCTGTTCCACGAAGTTAATTCCTTGATGAGCTTTTCCTGCTCCTCACTGGCTAATGACAATATGTCATTCTAGCTTTTTATCTCAGCCAACTCTTGTTGCAACTCTCGCAACATAGCCATCATGGGCGCATTGGGATCTGGTGCATTATCCTCATCACGTAGATCAACATAAATTTGTCACCTTTTGGCATTCTACCACCACTGTACACTACACAACACAGATCAGTGGAAATAAAAATAATTTTCTTTTTCTTTCCACAGAAATCAATTTCTACAGCAAACACACAACAATAGTGAGCACTATGTCACCAGCCCAGTTTTATAACTTGGGATCCGATACCATTTGTCACACCTCCCATTTACCTTCCCAATTTTTTTTTTCAAGCATTCATCTTTTCAATTATAATTCTAGAAAGATACTATACTATAATTATGTTGGTTTATTCAAATCATAATTGTTTGCCCAATTACGATTAATTTACCTATCTCAACTATATCCAACCCAATTGGATATAACAACATTAGTACTACCAAACATAATTATATTTAAAATACAAACACAATGGTTTTGTCTATCCCAATCCCACTTTTATATATCACCTTCGTTTGTACAGTAATGAACCTTTGATCATTCAATATATTTTTATACTTTGATAGATAAATGGGGAAACGATTCACTTTTCACATGTTAACCCTTTCGTTATAATTCGATAGACCTATGTGAGACAATTTCGGTTACACCTATTCACCACTCATTTACCAAGTATGAACCATAGTTGGATTTAATTTATCCATGTTGCTATCTATGCGTACAGGCACTCATGGCCATTCATTGAATTCTTGTCAACATTTATATTCAGATCGAACTCATTTACTTTGGTCTCCACGTAATATGAATTGGAAATTTGATTTAAATGAGTTGAGACGTGAAGCTCGTTTTCCACGTAAGCCTGTATATGATTTTGAGTCTCGTTGTATGGTTTAGAATGGGTCTCATTCATTTTGCGGTCACGTGGGTTTGCTTCCACGTAACTTTGGAACTCACCACGCCAGCCTACCCTGGTGAAATTGCAATTTCTATGGCACGGCCAACCTGCGGTGACATTTATGGTGTTGCTAATCACATTGAATGTTGAACGTATTAGTGTACATGACACATTCAGCCCTTTGATCCTTGGCTTCACCCTTGCGATCTCGCCATGTGGACGATGAGGATTCACCGAGGCATTAGGGTTTCATGGATATAAATTTGCATTGTTAATTTGTTGGACAGTTATTTTCGCTTATTACTTGTTCAATTTGTCCCTGGCTAGTGAACTTCAACGCTCTGGAGATTTGAGCGTGATTCAGTTCAGACTTCAACGTAGTCCCTCGTTTCATTTGGCAACACAGGTATGATAATTCCGGATGGTTGGAAATTTACGCTCTGTTCTTACCACTTAATATGGATTTTTCCCTATCTTGTTCAAAGTTAGGCTCATTGATTTGAGTAGGGACTGGAGTCTTGTATTTCGATGGATATTTTCCCATCATTTTGTCTCAGTTAATTTATGTCTGCTAATTTATTTAATTTTCCCTTATAGAGAATTTGTCGTCTACATTTCAACTTATTCGATTTGCTTGTTTTAAACTCATTTTTTTCGGTATTTCCTTTCACATATTCTCAGGAATGGGATTGAACAATTGTGATGACGGTTTTAGGAGGGATATTTGTCGTCTAACTTACACCCATCAGAAGTCCTTCGCATGGCGATAGAGGAATGTAACCCATTTCGGCATTCGGGTTCGTTCTTTTCCTCGACCTGTATAGGTAGGAATTTCTACTGCTCGTTTATACAAGTGCGAACTATTTTATTCCTGTGGTAATGCCCACTCTCCATCTTGTGCTTATTTATGTCATGCCCCTATGCATATGACAGGTCCTCGACAGCTTGGAGGTTTTCGTGCCTCAGGTAAATGTTTGGTTCTCATTTATCAATTTTTTTTTTTGATAGCATTCTTTTTCGTTCTAAATAATATTCATATTGGGGGTTTGGCTCTTGCAGGTATTCACGACTGTCTCCTTACTCTCTCTTGACCCACGAAAGTTGTAGCTCCCTTCAGCACTAACACAAAATTCCTTTGGCCTTTCCAGGTCGGTACTCGCCGAACGCTGGTTTGAAGTAACCAGTCCTCCTCACCTCGTTCTAGAAACGTTTTCGACAACTTAATAGATTTGATTGATATTTTTGTATAATTTTAGCTATTAAAATTTTTGGGTTTCGACCTTGACTCGTTCCTTATCTCAATTTCGGAAAAAATATGATTATGATACTGTCCCCATGCCACAGCGGACTTGTAACGTTGAATTTTTGTTTATATAACACTGTCGGTTTCCTAATATCAATTTTGCTTACAGTTATTCTTATGTATCTGCAACAAGGATATTACTTTGTTCTTTTAGCTTGGGTTCAAGTTAATACTTATTTATGGCATTATTCTGCAACTACATGTATCCCAACTTGGTTGTATTTTGTTGCCTTAATGCTTACGGGCCATACATAGGTTAAATTATATTCCGTTAAGTAGTAATTTATGTTAATGAATAGTTTAACTGTGCTCTCCCATAGTGTAAGTTTTCTGCACATAGTTTTATAACTCCACATTTTATTGTAGCTTTCCAGTGATTATTCTGCCTCGTTTATTCTTACCATCAGTATGCTAGTAGTCAAAGACATTTTGTGTATGTTTCTCCTACTACACTGACTTGTAGTTTGATAATAATAGTGAGTTAAATCTATTCATTATTCTTGAAATAGAACAAGTATATAACATCTCTGCTCTTTACATTGTTCCAGTGCTTCATTAAGTATATTATAATTAATTTGCAAATGATATTTGTCTACCTTTTTAGCCTCATCTCTCGTCAATCTTCATGGATACTTACTTGGGATATGTTAATATATATATATATATATATATATATATATATATATATATATTTATGTCTAGAAGACTTTTGCATTTCTAGTATTCCACTATAGAATCTTGCATTTAATTCACCTGATAGAATAGAATACTTACAGCTAAATATGCTCTGCTGTTGTGAAATCTGCATGTTGACTATTTATTTAACTTTGTTTCCCATATTAATTTTAACCTCTACAGTAATAAGGGTTTATTGAAATAAGTAGAATTAGGAAATCTCATGCTAACTGATAATTGCTTCCTTCTGTTGTGGAATTAACTTCTTATATGCATATATAACTTACTATTGGACTTCTGGTTACCTGTGAATGTTGTGCTGACCCTAAAGTCAGTCTATAAAATCTTTTCTTTCTCATTTAATGCACAATTTTAATTACAGTTCGTCTACTGCTATTTTCCAATATAGTACAGAAACTCTCATACTACTTTATCCTAATCATGCTCATAAATTTATACTCATGGATCTGAAGTATTTTAAAGCAAATTATCTGTAGAGGATGTGTATCCTCAGATTTAAACCAACCCTCGTTTGGAGTTTCTGTTGCATTCTACTCTACAGAATTCTTCTCTACAACCATACATAATTATAAAGGTGAATGCCTTATGATTAATTCTGTTAAATGTAGCAGTAATAAATCTACTAATATATAAATCAACTGTTAATTGTAGCAAATTCATACTATATGAAGTAAACACATCAATAAATTTAGAGACATACCACTCATGCAATTGACCAACCTCCCAACCTTAGAGTCCTTCTGTCTCCCAGAACTCACCCCCGAGCTGAGATCATCTTATAGAACAGATCAACCTCTAATCTGTTTAAGGGCAGCTTATTTAAGCTATTTTTTTCCAAAGCATGTTTCTAATTCTGCGTCCAGAATCTCAGGATGCTTTTCTTCCTGTTTTCCCAGGCTTCCCATTTTAGGGATTCTTTAAAGATGTTTTATGCTTTTCCCAGCTTTTCCAGCTTTTTACCTCTTCCCAACTACTTTCCTCATCATTGGGGAATTCAGATTTTTCCTCAAAAATATAAATTTAGAAATAATTTCTTTCAAGGATTTTTGAAAGATTGTGGGGAAATATTTGCATCATCCATCCTCATGGATTTAGCAAGTGATCTCATAATTCTCATTTTGGTCAATCTGCACAACATCTTTTTATTCATTTACTCAATTAAATATTTAATTACATTCACAAAATATTTATCCTTTGGGGTCCACTCCCCTTAGGATTAAAGTTCAAATGTCTAGCTTTGAAATTCAAACACATAAATTGGGGGTGTTACACCATAGCCTCACTGCCAACTAAATACGTTGGAGTGCCTTTAATTGATTTTGTGATTAGGCACTCTACCTGGCAAGAGCTCCTAGAGAAACTTGAAGCCCGCCTTTCCTCATGGACTTATAGCTCACTAAATATTTCTGGTCAACTGGTCCTAATAAAATCAGTTTTGTAATCCATTCCTCTCTATCTCTTCTCTGTTCTAGCAGTGCCAAAATGGGTTCTCAAGCAAATCAAGGACCTGCAGCGCAATTTCCTTTGGGGCATGTCTGGACAAAACAGAAAATGGGCTCTATTAAAGTGGTCAATAGTTTGCACTCCAAAAAAGGATGGCCTGAGATATCTGCATCAGAACAACGCAGTCATGGTTTCCCGAATCTAGTGGAAATGGCTATCCATGCCACACACTCCATGGGCACGCCTCTAGATGGCCAAATATGCAAAAAATAGGCCACCTGAAGATCTTATCAGACTTTTCACAGTGGATATGGGCTCTCTTATTTGGAATGATGCCAAACAACATAAATCCCTCATTCAAGAGCACAGCTTATGGGAAGTCAGAGATGGAGGTACCACCCGTTTTTGGGAAGACTCTTAGCAACAAATTCACAAATTGGCAGCTCATATCCAATGCCCTCAGTGACACGTGGATCGCCATGATCAAATGGAAAACAAATTCAAACATTTCTAGGAACCCACTTCTATTTTGGGCTACTTTCAATGGATACCAAAAGCTCAATGGCACAAAAACTGGCAAGGGGAAACATATAAGGAGATTGATAAAGATCTCAAGAGCCTAAAAATCAGATGCTCAGAAAAGGAAGATTTAATCAGATGGGGCTACACTCCACAGGGAAAATTTACCACGAACGAAGCATGAAATTTATCTATCCCACTTAGGAACCCAAAGATGAGATTTGGATCCAAATATGGAGACCGAACATCTGGCCCAAAGTCTCCACCTTCCTCTAGGTCCTATTTAAAAAACGAATCCTTACTTGGGATAATATTTTTAAAAGAGGGTTCATAGAACCTTCAAGATGCCCCAACTATTTAATGCATATAGAAAATATCCCTCATCTAATAGATACATGCACATTGACCAAAAAACTGTGGGAAAAAATAATTTTTCAGGTGCAGAAGATCCAGTCATATAAAAGGTGACATCATTAGCACAATCCGAAATTGGCCCTCTGAAACTTATAATAGTAAGTTATTAAATACTCTCTGGACTCTTCTCCCTTTCCTTATAATTTGATTTGTCTGGAAGGAAAGGAACAAAAGAATATTGAAGGATCAGATCACCCCTCTCGACATCATTTAGACTAATCTATGCATCAATCTGCAAGAAACACTAGCTCTTCAACACTGGCAGGAATCTGACGTACCCACTTAAGCTCGGGAGAATCTTATTTGGGCGAATTGGCATTTATCCATTCTAATTCTCCCTTTAAGTACTAGCACTCCCTCCATTCCCTCGGAGTCACCCATCACTTGGATTCCCCCTTCGACAGTTCTGATCAAGTTGAATTTTGATGGCGCGTCTAAAGGAAATCCGAGAGTTGGAGGATTTGGTTGAATTTTCAACAACTTTTTTGGTAATCCCCTTGAGGTCTTCTTTGGATCCATAGGGTGGGACTCCAATAACTTAGCTGAACTGGAAGGTCTTTGGCAGGGTCTCTTTCTAGCTCAGGTGCGCAACTAATTCCCTTTAGAAGTAGAAGGGGATTCTCAAATTCTCATTAATGCAACTACTCATATCCTCATGGGGGGCTCTGCCTCAAAGGTTGCTAAAATTTGGCCTCTTGCTGCAATATTTGATCTTATAAAACAATGGCTCAAGCATAACCGGGTTGTTTCCTTCAAGAATTTCAAATGCTCGAGAAATAATATCGTGGATTTTCTTGCAAATAAAAGAGTAGATTATGAACATAAACTCTACTCAAATCCTCTTAATAATATCAATGATACCTCTCTTAAACAGGAATGCACTAAACTGGTGCGCATCAAAGCAATACTCCTAGATGTGGGTGGATCAATCAGGGAGGTGGACGGCGAGCCCAACACGTGACACATGGCCTGGCCACATGGTCATGCATCAGCCCAAGTCGGTGGAATTTACAACAACCAATTGGTATCAGCATTCAGTCATTAATATGCCCAAACGTCGATGCTGCTACTACCTTCTGATAATGTCTCAGCGTTGTATCAATTCACCATTTCCTTCCAGGTGCATTTGCCCCTCTGTGGTCTCAGAGCCGAGCTCTCGAACACACACAAGGAGGCAGTACAACCTTTACTGTTGCCTTATGCTTGCCCTTGGTCTTCATTTCTGACATAGCCTTTACTCTAGCTTCAATTTAGACCCTTAGTCTCAGAGTCCTTAGTTCACATCTCACTCTGCTCAGCCATCTTTGCTCACATGCATCTCTAGTGCCTCCAATGACTCCAATATGCCCACGTGACACAGAATGCATTTCCACCGAGGCAGTGGATGCGGGTGAGTGTCTCATCCTTCTCTATCCACCCATTCTGAGTCTGCTTCACCACCTAAAAATGAGCTATTTTCCAACTATCTAACCACTCGCAGTGGCAGAGGCCGAGGTCATGCTTCCCGGTCGCCTCACTCTGACTCTCCTGGTGGCATTTTGGGTCTGTACCACACCACAAGCCATCCTTCTCTGCCTCCACAGACCCCTCATCTAGAGACATGACCTCTTCTACCTAGGAAGAATTCTTCTCAATTCCACTATACCTGTGCTCTAGACTGTCCCCGCCTTACTGCCACCATCACCACCAGCTTAAAGGAGGAGGCTTCCCTCGAAGCAGGCCATAGCTCCAGGAAAAATCAAAGAAAATCCACCATTGATTTTGTGCCTCTTCTGCTCTCGCGTAAGTCTGAAGCCCTTCTAGTCAAACAGGATGCTGTATCCTCCAACAACAAAGGAAATGGCAGCAATGGAAGTGGAAGCTCAGATTTTTCAGAAGAAGATGGCTTCAAAGGCAATGCAAGCACTATTCGCACTGCCAAAACTCCAGAACCAGTGGCTCATCAAATGACGCATGGAGATGACTCGTCCGAAGACTACAAGTGCCTCATTTTTAGGGACCGCCACCTCAACAAATTGACACCTAGCATGGAGAGGTATTTTTTTATAGTTATTTTAGTTTTATTGGTCAAATTGTCTTTCCTAAATATTTTCATAACACTTAACTATTTTTTGTATGAATTTGGTTTCCCCTCTGTGGCCAGCTGTATTGTGACTGGTTTCCCCATCTGGGGAAGTCACCATTTTTATTTTTTGACTTATAATGCCTCTGGGATTGGCTAGTTTAGATATTCCAGAGGCCAGAGTCTCCTTGTACATTATGTTACATTAATAGAAGTTTCTCCAAATTAGAAAAAAAAAATTCACAATAATATAAATTGAAATAAACTGACTGATCTATTTTTATTTTGTATAAAATTTCGCTAAACAAAAAATGTTAAGGTTCATGTTGGACAATTTTTATTACAGTATTTGTCACTATTCAACTTGATCTTTCATAAGAAATTTTATTCTCTTTACAATAATTTCTTAGTACTCCTAGGAACTCCAAAATCCACCACTGATCTTACATAGCATTCCCATTGACAATTTTCTTGTGAAAATTTAAATCAAGTGCATTTACCATTGTTATCTTCCAATTGTATACAATAAAATAGGATAGTTTTAGAAACATAACTTCCAAGCATTATATCTATTGTGGTGTGGTTTAATGGTTTATATAGGGTATCGCCATGTCTAGATGGTACCATAAAAATGTGGACTTGGGGTTCATAGTTCATAACATAAAAATAACTTAGTAACTTTTAATATTTACAAATTAATTATTTTAAAGATATTTTGAGAAGTATTTTTGGTGCACACAAAAATTTAAAGCTAAAACTAAGATATATGTCTCTAAATTGTTGTAGAGTTCTTCTCCATATACTCAAATGATTTCGTACAAATGAATTTTGATGAGTTAGTGTAAGCATTGCAGGTTATTCTTGAACCAACAAGAAAAAAAAATTCTACTTGAGGGTGGAAACAATTTTTAGCACCGAATGGTGCCAAAAATTCCAACATAGGATGCCTAGTTAAAAGTTGTAGATTTACCAATATGGTTTATGTTTCTAAATTTAAACCAGCTTATTATTGGTCTAATCCACTTAGGGAAGGATAATTAAATTAAATCGCCTTGTGAAAATTGATAATAGAATGTTTCTATCTCATATCCCATGCTCTCTAACTTTTCATCTAGGCATGAGAACACTTACAATTCATGTTTTCAATAAGATGCCATTGGAATATATATAGAAAAACTGAATTTCAAACAAAATTTATACATTGCAGAGAATAATTTGTTTCCCTTTCGACTTGAATTTTCTCTTCCTAAGGCATTAATTGGTCCAAATAATGGCACATGGGTAGCTGGCAACATAAAATTTATTCATATGAAATGAAGAGGTTATACCCTTTCATCAGTTTTTTTCAATATGGAACTACATCAAAGAAAGAAGATGAGATTAACACTATATTATTTCATGCATTGGAAAGAGTCTTTACAAATGCAACTTCATTAACAACACTCAATGTCAAATTTCAAGTAATAGTTACATATAAATCTTGTTTGAATGGGTTTTCTTAACCTCACAATACCCTTTGTTCCATTATCAACAAGTGAATTTATATTTTATATAAAGTTGGTTCTAAAAATAATTCAAATCAATAACATCTCTAAATGTTCTCTTTGAATTTTTCTTGTTCATTTTTCTTATGGCATCATCATTCTAAATATCAATATTCACACCGTGCAATGGGAAAAAGTACATATTGAAAGTTTAGTCCCTTAAAAAAAAAAAAAAATTAGTTATAAATTATGTGGGTATTTGTTGTGGACCAGCCTAGATCCATCTAACTCTAAATCTATCAAGTGTATAGAGAGATTTGAACATGGGATCATAATTATGTAATCTAACAACCGAAGTTATTTTTAATTGAAAAGATTTAGAGTCTAGAATTAGAGTTTCTATCACTTAAACAATTGTGAATATCACCATAAGTTGAAACCTACCATTTTTTTATTTGATGTGCTTTTGTGTTGCAGAATAGTGAACATGTAATATTAATAGTAGATTCTCCAACTTCAACTAATGTTAAATACAAATCTTGACCTTCCATCAAGAAAATTATAATTTGATCTTTCTTTTTAAAAAAAACAAAATATGATTCTATTAAAAAAAAAAAATATGTGTTCCTTTATTTGATGGATAATAGGTTATCCCTAAAGCCTTCGAAATTGATACCAAATCCGATCGAAGTGATATAAAATACAGCCATCACGTGTACACCGATAAATCTAAAATATTAACGACATATTATATTGAAAATAGTTAACATTAGCAGCACACATTAAGCCTCTGTCATAAAATAGTTCAAGTTATTAAATTAATATATATTTGACAGTCGTATGCATCCATCAACGGTAAAAATTCATATTAGTGATGTTAATGTAAAACAAGTCTTCTAAAAGGATATGCATCTTCTAATATTAATAAACATGCTCACAGATACAAGTACATTTATACTATTATTCATCCTTTTCTCTCGTAATACAAATATTCCTTCCTTATCCAAGGATATGAAACTTCGAATATTACTGAACATCCTAAAAATAAAAGTACATTTGTACGATTATTCATCTTTTTTTCTTGGTAATAAAAAACTTTCATTACTAGAAACAGGCTTGCAGATGCATACTCAAACATTCTATGTTCCAGAAACAAATTTTTCAGTTGAAAATGCTATAACCATATAAGTTTTACCAGAAGGTGGGCTCATGAAAATTGTAGAACAAAAACTAGCAAAAAACCACCATGAGAATGCAGTAGAAAAACACAAACAATAATAATTATTTTTTTTACATAACTTTGTAAATGATACTTTCCACAACCCGTTATTTTAAGACAAAGTTTAGAAACAATTTTTTTTAATTAATGTCACTCATTACAAGTGCATTCACTATGCAATAAGTGATTGCACAATAAGATAAATTGAAATAAACTTACTGATTTATTTTTATTTTGTATAACATTTCGTTAAAAAAAAAAATTCTAAGGTTCATGTTCGACTATTTTGATCACAGTATTTCTCACTATTTGACTTTATATTTCATAAGAAATTTTACTTCTTTTTACAAACATTTCTTGGTACTCATAGGAATTTCAAAATTCACCACTAATCTTACATAGTATTCCCATTAGCAATTTGATTGTGAAAAGTTAAATCAAGTCCATTTATGGTTGTTATCTTCCAATTCTATAAAAATAAATAGGATATTTTTACAAACATAACTTCCAATCATTATATTTATTTTGTTGTGGTTTAATGGCTTATATAGGGTATCACCATGTCTAGGTGGTACAAAAAAAATGTTGACTTGGGGTTCATAGTTGATAACAAATAAATGTTGACTTGGACTTCATAGTTGATAACAAATAAATAACTGTGTAACTTTTAACATTTACAAATTAATTATTTTCAAGATATTTTGAGAAGTATTTTTTGGGGCACACAAAAATTGAATGCTAAAACTAGGATATATGTCTCTAATTTTTTTTATATTTCCTCTCCATACACTCAAATGATTCCTTACAAATGAAGTTTGATGGGTTAGTGTGAAAATTGCAAGATATTCTTGAACTAAAAAGAAAACAAAATTCTATTTGAACTTGGAAACAATTTTCAGCACTGAATGTTGCGTGAAATTCCAACCTAGGATTCCCCAGTTAAAAGTTGTACATTTACCAAACCAGTTTAAGTTTCTAATTTTAAACCAAATTACTCTTGGCCTAATTAACTTAGGGAAGGATACTAAGATTAACCCACCATGTGAAAGTTGTTAATAAAATGTTTCTATCTCATTTTCCCA
>JAXQQM020082337.1:0-19616 GCA_034641835.2 Pinus albicaulis | reverse complement strand
ATTACGCTGTAAAGCGTTTTATTTGAAATCAACTTTGCTGAGTGCCTTTGTGTCATAATCTGTACCATTAGATTCTTTGTTAGACGATTAGAGCATAATCAGCCATTGATTCGAATTCTGACGGTTGGCAGTTAGGAAGCCGTTGGGAGGCCGTTGGGACAGTTGCGACTTTTCCAGTGGTCATCATCCACGCACGCCTATTCCGAACAAGCGGAAACCAGGAGGATTGTGTGGACTGCAAACAGAAACGATCTTGTCCAAGAGAATGCCATTCTCAAATACGCCACCGACCGAAACCTCCTCCTTTCAGATGTAGATGGGCGCGTGGTTTGGTCCACAAACACTTCCAACAAGGGCGTTGTGGGAATCGAACTCCGAAACGACAACCTGGTGCTCTATGACAAATTAAAGGAATCGGTGTGGCAGAGTTTCGATCATGCAACCGATAGCCTGTTAGTCGGACAATCACTGAACATTGGAGGGGTGAAGAAACTGGTCAGCCGCATGTCGAATAAGGAAGGATCTGAAGGACCTTATAGTCTTGCAATTGAAGCCGGAGGACAAATTCAATGTAATCAATCATTTATGATTGAAGATTGAAAATTTCCTCTCCAGCTCAAGCTCAATAGCATAGCATTTCTGGTATTGAGTTGCTCCAGCTCAAGCTCGATAGCATTTCTGGTATTTATCTATTCTATTTTTATCCCATTCTATGCTTTTACCAGTGATTGTGTTTCTGCTGCATCTGTCGAGTCTCATTAAGATTGTTGTGTTTGCAGGTGCAGGATTTGCTTCGAAGAGCACATACATCTTCGGAAAAGCGAATGTGCAGATTAAGCTCATTCCCGGGGACTCTGCTGGCACTGTTACTGCATTCTATGTAATTGTCATTTGCCATACATTAGATCAGTTTATATTGCATTTCTTGGCTTCTTTATTATTTTTTATCAATGATTCAATTTATACTTGGTGATATTGCAGATGTCTTCCCAAGGCGATCAGCATGACGAATTCGACTTTGAATTTTTGGGGAACACTTCGGGGGAGCCGTACTCTGTGCAGACTAACGTTTATTCAAAAGGGGTTGGCAACAGAGAGCAGCGTATTTTCTTATGGTTCGACCCAACTGCAGACTTTCATTCCTATTCCTTTCTCTGGAATCGCCAGCAAGTTGTGTAAGTATATATACGATAATTGCCATGCCTAGTTAGTCTGTGTATTACAGTGTCTGATGAGCTGGTTGTTTGATGAATGGAAGCAGTTTCTTTGTGGATGATGTGCCCGTACGGATATTTTCCAACAACGAGAAAAGAGGAGTCCCATATCCTCAAACTCAACCGATGGGTGTATACTCGTCAATATGGAACGCAGACGATTAGGCTACTCAAGGTGGCCTCGTCAAGACCGATTGGAGCCACGCGCCTTTCATTTCTACATACAAGAATTTCAGCATTGATGCCTGTCAGTATTCCTCCAAAACAAACTGCTCTTCGTGGTGGGATCAGCCTGTTTACGCTTCTCTTAATGCAAAGCAGAGGCTGAAACTGAAATGGGTACACCAGAAATACATGAAAATACATGACTTACGATTACTGCAAAGATTCAGTCAGATTTTCCACGCCTCCACCAGAGTGTGCATGAAACGCCCTCTTTAAACTTGAGCTCTCATCAAGATCCCTTCATCATATGAGCGATCATTTCTTTGTTGTTGCATGTAAATTTCCCTCAGCTCGGATGGTAGATGGAAATCCCTTAACTGCAGTGGGAGATTCAATCATTTTGTAAAACGTGCAGAGACGAAAGTACTTTCTGCTGTCACTGATGTGCAGTTGGAGATTCATCATTTTGTAAAACGTGCAGAGACAAGTAATCTGTTTCTGGGGCTGAGAAAGCAGCCTCAGATTTGAGGGCGAGTATGTATGATGTGTAGTAGGGATTTACATGAGAGAAGAGAAGCTGTGTGTCTCTTCTCGGTTTGTGTATGTGCAGTGACATCAAAGATTATATAAGTGGCCTCCAGAACAGAGTATTCTGCAAATAGCCAGACCATTTCGTGATTCGAAGTATTTTAAGGCCCTACATTTTTTCAGAAAAAGAAAAATGAAGCAAGTAAAAGAAGTATTTTGTATGCGTGTCAAATTGAAACTTAAAACGTAAAAACAATGACAGGAACATTGCTCGGGTTATAAATCCATTAATTTAAAAAGATCAAATTAACAGAAATCCTAGTTCTACATTTTTCAATGATCATAAGCATTAATAATAAGAAATGAATTCTTCAATTGAGAGCTTAGCAATTGTGGCCTCAAACTATACCACTTTCCCACTCATCCAAGTGTATATGCCAGTTAAATACAAGCTAACTTAATGATCACTAAGACTTTTATAACTTAACCGAAAAGGCATATATTAAACACAAATCTATCTCTGTCACAACATTTTGATTCACGCCTTTTGGGCCAATGAGATATGCGCAAATGCTGAGTTGGATGAATTGATATTTTGCTTTTTTGGGGGTTATATTCAGTAGGGTCAATTGATGCGGGAATTATAAATTTATTTAGGGAATTATATCGTATATTTAATTTCATAACTGGTAATTATCCCCGTCTCAAATTCCACTAAACGTTCCCGGTCTCAAATTCCACCAAACGTGCATGTTTCTGGCTGCAGGAATCCTCAAACGGACTCATCTCCTGCTCTTCTTTGATTCGCTTCTTCTCGACTCCTTGGTGTTTATTAGTTGTTGCTCACGAATAGTTTTTGTGGATGAAACGTTGTCTTGATCATTCCCTATTTACATAGAAACATAATTATTATTATTTGGAAATTATACTTCTCTCATAGAAATCAACTACCGACTTCAAATCTTCGCTATTTGGATGAGGTTTCTCCTTGAACTACATTTTGATGGAATTGAAGTCACAACTCCCAAATTTCTTGCGAGATCCTTTTTTATGAATACTTGAGAAGTATTCAACTATCAACTTCGCTTTTGATGTGGCAAAACTCAAATTACTTCTCCAATATTGCCCTTATGAAACTAAATCTCCAAATATTATCCTTTTGGAGGAGGTTCTGAAACCAATTTTTTTATCCAAACAATTCTCAAATCTATAATTTTTTTAAAATAAAATAATTCATATTTATAAGTTAAATATTCAATTAAATCACATAACATATCATATATTTTTTCCCTATGTTACTGCTTTACAGCGTTTCCTTTGCAACATGTGGTGCAATTGCTAGTTTATATTATCTATGTTTCCCGATCTAGGGTGTAATACGATGACGAGGAAGCCAGGTGTACACCTTCGTAGACCGTGTCACAAGTAGGACGTCGCATGCATGAGGTGGGTTGGTAGGCAAGTTTGAAAGGACAACCATCATCCGTGGTAATAATGCCGTTCATCGCTATGGCCACTAACTAGGTAACATTGTTACAACTGTCGAGTGCTTGGGGAAAAGTGCTAACGGATGGGTAATACAAGTGGAAAGGTAAAGTTTTTAGTCTTATGTTTTTTTTTTAAGTTCGTTATGCATACAATGGAGAACGGAGCTGAAGACATAGGGTGATGGTGCGGGAGGTTGTTTGGTATGTATTGTAACTTTTCTTTTCTGTGCAATTGTGGAAGGTTTCATATTATCGTTGAATGAAAAAAATTATCATGGTGTTCTTAGTTTATTTGTTTAAATGGTGGCAAATGCCGAAAATTTTAGAGGCTAGTTGCATATAGAATATAGTGATGGGGTTTTTGGGCTGTTTGTTTAAAAATAGTTCGGATTTAGTATAGAAAGAATGTTGCTATTGGGGAATGTGGTGGGTTTCTCTGCACTCTGTTTCTGTATTCAGTCTACCAGTTGTGGTGTATGTAGACTATTTCTATAAATGGTGGTTTGCTCGGTTTTGGTCCTGGTTTGGGCAAATGTTGAAAGTTTCTAGCATTCGTTGCATGACGAGTTTAGTCATGGGGTTTCTGATTTTTTTTTGATAAAATTTCCTGTTTTCTATTCTAGAAAGAATGTTCTTGTTGGGGATTGGGGTTGGATTCTATTTTTGTCTTCAACTTGCCAATATTTGATCTTTACTCTGTTCGAAATTGGGGAAGAATGTTGCATAACTTTAAGAAGCGATTGTTGGATAATAATAAAATTGTTCGCTTTATGCCGCTAATTAGGGCCTTCTGCTATTTTTTCTTAAATGGTTTACTTGTTATTTGGGTGGGTGATTTTCACTTCTGCCTGTGGATAACTGGTTGTGAGGTAGTTGTTTCGAAATTGGTTTGTAAGAGTTTTGAATGGACGACGTTCAATTATGGGTTGCAAACTTCGGGTGGTTCTGATTGGAGTAGTTATATATCCTGGTGTCTCTGTGTTGTCTTTAGGGTTTCGATTCTGGTACTAAAACATGTGGCTTTTGTTAAATTGGGTATTGGAAAAGGTCTGTCTGCTAGTTTTCAAAATTCCTATTTTTTTAGTTTCCTGATATGTATCTGTCCTGGATATGTTGTTTGGTTATTAGTATTAGAAGAGTCTCTTCCTTGATTTTCTAAGATGGTAAAGAAAACTCGAGGAAGGAAGCCAAATGGCGATAAAGGCAAGAAGCCTATCTCTCATAAGCCTGTGAAAAGAGGAATGAAATCAACAAAGAAACTCCTGGAGCCGCTAGTGCAAACGTTTGCAGCATAGATTCCTAATTCTGTTAAATCTCACATTTATGGTTGGGAAACTAAGGCTTTAAATAAAATGGATGTGGAGGACGATGTGGCATTTGAGGATCTATAGAATGTTGTTGCTACTCCATGGCATAACCGTGGACGTCTTTCCCTGTTCCAGCATTCAATTAGGACCTATTGGCTGATAAAATGTTTGTTAGAAAAGGTAGTTATGTCGACTCAAGGGATAGCAGAATCCAAACTGGAGTCTACTTTGGAATATATTAATAGAAATATTCAGGAAATTAATATCCTTCAAATGCATCAGTATGCTAGACTAGGCAGGATGGAGAAGGATATAAAATCATTGCAGTAGGTTGAAATGCTTGGTTCCAGTGCCAAAGACCCTGGCCCTGTGGAGTTAGAAGATGATTAATGTTATCAGTTACAATTTTTTAGCAGCTAGTTTCCTTTTATGTAAATGATAGTATTTACAGACTTAGATATTAAGTATTGCGAAATTTTGTACAGGTTATTAAGATTGTTTATGTTTTGGTTGAAATACATTGCACTTAGATGGCCAACAGACCCGATTTCCTACAGGCAGGTTGAGGTCTAATTTTTTGTATTCTTGCTTGTCAGTTTTATATTAATAGAAAATGGGAAGAAACTACCTAAACTTACAAAAAAGAAAATATTCTATATTACCTTTGAGTATTGGTTTTATTAATTACAGTATGAGTATTGGTTGGAATAATTATAACATGTATATTAATTTATTTGTGTATGGTTTAGTTTGCCAGAAATTGATATATGGAAAATGGTTGAGAATGGGAGTAATACATACAAATTTTATGGAAAAGGATTGAGAATGAGAGTCACTTTTAAAGAAAATTATTAAAAAAAACACCTACTTAGTTTCACATTATTCTAATAATATCATCTCAATGAGTAAATCATTGAAAGTAAGACTCCCTATATAAGTTCTTCTTATATTAATATAATTAACATATAAGTATTATAGTGATTTATATTGTTTTCTTATAAAAATTATCAATGACTTATTTTATTTTATTACAAAATTTATTAATGTGTAAGTATATTTTATTAGGTGTTTGGTAATCGAAGGGAGGTTTTCCTGAACTCGTCAATGGTGGCATGCGTTAACCCTAACCATTGAAGGGTTTCCTCTATGGGTTGGAACCTTGTATGAAATTCTAGTATTGAGTCCCATGGATCCATGCCTGCGGGACACCTGTGGACAGACAAGCGGGCTAGATCATGTCGGGTAAAGTGACTTATCATGTATGCTTACAATTGGTGTGCGAGCACAGAAACCCTGCTGCTTTTTAAACCCTTTTTGCCTATGACAAGGGTTCTTTTTTCCTTTGTTTATTGGCATGTTGGTTTCACCGTGGGGGTTTTCTTCCGAAAGTCTGTGAGGGTTTCTACTTTTTACCCTAGTTTTACTACGGTGGTTCTTTTTTGACGCGGGTACTCTGCATGTGACGGTCTGGGTTGCTGGCAAGAGAAAGGTTTTGGAGTTGCTTTGGCTGGTTAGTTTCTTTTCTACTGTAGCTGCAACTTTCTTTGGTTTCCCAACCCTTTTATTTATCATCCCTCGTGGAGGTAAGCCCTATGTTGGGTGGTTTATTTTCGCTTTGCTTTCTGCCGACTATTTTAGTGGTTTGTGTCAAACTTTGGGAAGTTATTCGAGCCCGTTTCTGGTGGGGTGCCCAGGGGGGTTTATTTTTTCCTATGACTCTTTTTGTCATCGATTTTTTGTCGTTTTGCGTGTGCTGCCACTTTATGTCCGAATCCCAGATTTACCATTGTGGGTCAGGTTTGTCTGCCTGTTTTTTGGGTGGTAGTGGTTAGGGGTTTCATAAGGGTTTTATGTTAAGTTCTGCACCATGGGTAATGAAAATGATTATGTAGATGTGGAGCCTGAGGCTAAGGATATTTTTTTCTATTTGGGGTCTTCAACCCACGAGCCTAACCTAGCTAAGGTCTCCCTTCCTTCTCAGTCATATGAAGGTAAAACTGGGGAGGTAAATGCTTTAGAGAACCCAGCGGTTGGGTTCGATTCCCTTAAGAAGCTCGACTTTACCATCTCGTGTCGTTGATTGGTGGAGAGGACTGGTCTTCGTCCCGTCCATAAACCTTTGGATTTGAGTTTGTCATCTGCCTCTACCATTCCTTTGCCTGATTTTCAGGGGTGTCTAGCAACAAAAGAGCCTCGTGAGCACTAATTTTCTGGGGGCTTGGAGGACATACTCATCGGGGTTGGTGTTGAAGGTGCAAAGGTGGGAAACACTTAATGCGGCTCTAACCCTTTGGCCACTCTTGTCGACGCCGCTGAGAGTTCGGGTTCGGATCCCCATCTGGGTGATGGGGTGGAGGCACCCTTGGGGTCAGAGGGTTTAAATAGGCTAGATTGGGGCTCTCGAGGGGGTATTGGAAGTTTTTCGGTTGAGGATTTGAGTAGGGGTTTTCTGGACTTTAAGGGAGGAGTTGGGCTCAATGAGATTGGGCATCTTGATAATGAGAACCTAGGCATATGGGAAGGCCTCAGTTCAAGTCATGTTTGGGTGGGCTCCAAGACGGTTCAGGAAAAGGTCTTGCGAGGGGTAAGTCTAGGCCAACCCGGGTTTGTGGATGGTCGATTTAAAGGAAACTCATCTGGAGGAGGTGCGCGGTCATTGAAATTTTCAGTGAAAAATTATGAACAAAAGCGAAGTAAAAGGAAAAAGGGGAACACGATCAAGGAGAGTTTGGAGTGTCCAAATTTAATCTTCGGTGTGGATCTATAGTTTGATAGTGTCATGGCTTCTTCCCAACTTATTCTGGTGGGTAGGACTAGAGGTAAGGTTTTCTCTGTAGATTATATTTTGGAATTGATCGAGAAAAGATGGGTAAAAGCACTTGCAGGTGGGGTAGAGGTGATTACTCTCTCCAATGGTTGGTTCATGGTGACTTTTAAAAATTCAGAAACACTAGAATGGGTATTGGCTCGACAATGGGGGTTTGGTGTTGTCCCCATTCTCTTCAAAAGGTGGACGCCCCTATTTGTTGCAAACAGGGAAAGAATGGATGAAATTCTGGTGTGGGTGTTCCTGTCGGCATTACCTCCACAATTCTGGTTGTTGGAAGTGTTTCAGAAAATTGGCAATAGTCTAGGGATCTACCTAGATGTTGACATGTCATTCTTGGAATCTAGAACAAGGAATACTACTGAATATTAGTTTGATTGGCTCCAAGGGAAGGTTTGATCAAGAAGATAATACTGAACGTTGATGGTCATGCAATTGAACAACCAATTGACTATGACCATCTTCCATTTCGATGCCATATATTTCACACTTTGGGTCACCTGGCTCATGACTGTCCCCGGGGCTTTAAAAAAGGTCGTAAACTAAGGAAGGACATGTCACAACATGACAAGGCTAGAAATAAGATTATGGGTTGGGGAGGACCATCTTAAGTGGAGAATGGGGTGGAGGGGTGTCCTCTGTCTCAGATGGGACATCCTCCGTTGGGGGTATTGGATCTGGAGGCTACTGTGGCTTTGTAGTTCACGATGGTAGAGACTTTGTCAAGGGATAACATTGGAGCTTCAGAGGCAGTGGCACAGATGGATCTGGTTGTGGAGGTGGTGGCAGTGGAGCCACGAACAATCCTTGTTGGTCCAGTGTTGGATTTATCTGGCAATCACCCTTGCCATTCCTCTCCTATTTTAAACTCATTTGATCTATTGTACAATTTTTTTGATAAGCCTTGTCCCTCCAAGCTCATTTCTTCCCAAAATATGAGTGTTATCAATTTGTATTTGGTGATGGATAGTATTATTACCACCATTCCCAACCTATCCATTAACACTGTTCCCTACAATCTGAGACCAAGAGAGAAGAAACTGTTAGAAAAGGAATTGTTTGGGGGTTTCGGAAAATCCCCTTTGGTGGAGAAAGGGAAAAAGCTCAGGGGTATGAATTCTATCCTCTACAAATCCCAACTCAAATACATGATTGGCATTGTGGATGGTAGATAATTATCCCTAAAAGGGGTGCTTAGAGCAACGATCACCCCAGTTACTGTTTCAAAATTATTGTAGCATCTTTCAATTGTAGGGGGTTAGCCAGTGAACCCAAAAAACTAGCATTCAAAAGTCTTGTTAATATGCACCATCCAGATATAATATTTCTCAAGGAGACTTTGGGATTTGGGATGCAGATCTATCTTTTTATTTCTTATTTTCTCCCCCACTGGAATTTTATTCCCTCTGATGTGAGGGGACTCTCTAGGGGGATGATGATTGGGCTTAAGAACAACTCGATGAATGTGGTTATCTGCTGGAATTCGAAGTCAGTGATCGGGGTGGAGGCTTTCTCCATGGAACTCGGATCTACCTTCTCAGTGATCAACATTTATGGTCCTTGTGTGGAGACAACCTCTTTCTATAACTCTTTAAAAAAAAAATCATGTATGAAAATCCCACAAATAATCGTGGGGGGTGATTTAAATTTATTTGTGGGCAGAGCGGAAGCTTGGGGCCCCTCTGTGTGTACTGACCCTCTGGCATACTTCTTCCTAAACTGGCTGTGGGAGGGGAATTTATTTGATCCCTCACTCACCAAAATGATGCCCACCTGTAGAAACAACTGGGTGGGTGAGGCTCATATTGCAAAGAGCTTGGATCGCTTGCTTCTAAGTGATGATTTTGCAGATAGCTCCATGGGGTTTCATCAATGGGTTGGCACAGGGGGGATCTCGGATCACTCCCCCATCTTTTTAGAGCTTAAAGTTCCATTCAAAAAACCTCCCACCCGTTTCAAATTTAATTCGAGCTAGCTCAAGGAGGAGGATTACAACCTTTTGGTGGCTGACCTATGGAGACATGTTCCGATAGAGGATGGACAATCTCACGCACATGTTTTTCTTGATAACTTGAAAATCATAAAAAAGGACAGCATAAATTGGGCTAAATAAAAGGCCCTGAAATACTTTGAATATATTATCAATATCAATGAAGCACTGGGTGTTTTGTACAACAATGGGGATAGGGGCTTCATGGATGATGAGGCCAGAAACAAGATCAGAGAGCTAGAAGCGAGCAAGAGGAAAATTCTCAGGGATAGAGAACAAATGTGGCATCTCCGGAGTCGTGCCATTTGGTTGAAGGTGGGGATGAAAACACCAAATTCTTTCATAATTATGCAAAAGGTCGTAAAAACTACAATACCATATGGGAGATGGAGAACTCAGAGGGGATCAAGGTGAATACTTTCAAATATATCTCCTCTCTAGGTAAAAATCATTTCAAAAATCTTTACGCAACTCAAAATGAGGTTAATATTAGGGAAATCATCTAGGTGGCTCGACTTTTCCCCCGATATGCAGATGAGGAAAGAAATAACCTTCTTATGGCCCCGATGGAAAAGAATCATATTGAAATCATTATTAAATATATGCAAGCTGATAAAATCCCTCGGCCAGATGGATGGACAGTGGAATTATTTCAACATTTTTTTGAGCTTATGGGGACTGTGATCAATAATGAAGTGGAGGAATACAGATCTCAAGGTCTTATCCATGACTCCATAAAATCCACTTTTTTGGCTCTCATTATTAAATGTGATTCCCCTACTTCTTTTGATGATTTTTGTCCTATTTCCCTTTGTAATTGTATCTATAAGAATACAGATCTCAAGATCTTATCCATGACTCCATAAAATCCACTTTTTTGGATCTCATTCTTAAATGTGATTCTCCTACTTCTTTTGATTATTTCTATCCTATTTCCCTTTATAACTGTATCTATAAAATTATTTCCAAAACCATTTCCAATCGCTTAAAGCCTATTCTCTCATACTCCATATCCAGGGAAAAATTTGGTTTCCTGGATGGCGGACAAATTCATGAAGCCATTGGGGTAGCTCAGGAGACCCTTCATAGTATAAAACTATCTCGAAAAAAATGTATGGTTATCAATATTGACCTTTCCATAGCTTATGACACGATTAATTGGCTCTATATGAGGATGTTATTAACCCATTTTGGGTTCCACATTGATTTTATTAATTGGATTATGAGTTGTATCACTAATATTTCTTTCGTTGATCTTATTAATGGAGCAGCCTCACAATCCTTTTCAAATCAAAGGGGCTTAAGACACGGCTACCCTCTATCACCCCTTCTATTTCTCTTCTCGGTAGAAGGACTTAGTCAACTTATCCACCAGGCCAGACGTGAATGAAATTTGGGGGGTATCGAAGTGGCTCCTAATATTTGTGTTGCACATCTACTTTTTGTGGATGACATATTATTATTCAGCAGAGGCAACAAAGGGGAGATCGGAATTTTAAGAATAATCTTGGACCTGTTTATGAAGGCCACCAGTCTCACTATCAACAACCAAAATTCATTACTTTCTTATGAAGGTATTTCAGAGGCCAACCTGTTATGGACACTTGATTTCCTCCCATACCTGCAAGCACCTTTGGAGGCATGCATCAAATACTTGGGCTTCCTACTAAAACTTGATGGGTATCTTAAACAGGACTGGTTTTGGCTTGTATCTAAAATTGAGAAAAGAATCAATTCTTGGAGCCATAAATGGCTCTCCAGAGCAGGGAGTCTGGTACTGATTAAATAATTCTTACTTGCAATCCCGGTCTATTGATCAACCTAGCTTGGGTTCCCATCGGCATTCTCAACAAAATTAGAAGTATATGTAGTAATTTCCTCTGGTCGGGAAAGGAGGATAAAATTATTTTCTCGTGGATGGCCTAGACCTCGATTGTCAAACCTAAGGAGTGGGGGGGGGGCTAGGGTATGAAACATATAAATAAGTTTGCATCTGCGCTGGCTGCGAAGGCCATCATGAGAATTATTTCAAACAATAATTTGTGGACCACGGTCGTTAAAAGGAAATATATTGATCTGGTCCCTCTAGATGATTGCATTAGGACCCCGGTCAAAGAAATGAAGAGAGCCTATAACATTTTGAAAGCCTCCATTAAGGTTTTCAATCTGATTGACCATGGATTAGCATGGAATATTAGCAATGGGAAGTAATGCAAAATTGTTATAGACCCGTGGGTGGTTGCAATGGGAATTACTCTTTACTCGATGGTCTTAGGGAAATTCTTATTCAAAAAGGCCTCAACACTCTCAATCAAATTGAATTCCCAAGTAGAACAAACGTATGGATCCAATCTTGGAAATCGGTAGAGGAGATTAGTTTGCTTCCTGAATGGGTTGGGGAATGGAATGGCTACGTCCAAGTGCTAGAAAATTCCTGTGTTCGTTTAAAATACTCTCCTGATAGTCTGGTTTGTATACACTCGAAATCTGGTTCTTACTCTCCCAAGGCTGGATATGCCCATCTTGTGGTGTCCGCGGAGGTGGGGGATAAGGAATGGTGGTTCAAGAATCTATGGGAGATGTAATTTTCGGCCAAGTCTATCCTTTTTTCTGGAACATGCTTCGACGAAAAGTGCCGACATGGGACACTCTCCAAAAAATAATTATCACAGGTCGAGGATGGTGTCTTCTTTGTAAAAAAGAGGAGGAATCAATTGATCACCAGTTTATCACATGCCCTTTCTATAATCAGGTGTGGATCTATAACCTGTCCCTATGCAAGGTGGAATTATTATGGATGGGTATCTCATGCAATAATGCATGGAATAACTGGTGGGAACAATGAAAACATCTCGATCACCGATGCTTACCACTTATTTTCTCATGGGGCACATGGATTTCAAGGAATAAATGTATTTTTAAAGATGTTTCCTCCTCTCCTGCTTTGGTGGTTGGTGAAAGCACAACCATTTACTCTTGTTCTTTTTCTCCTTCTGGGACAAACAATCCTAGACAGGTGTTGTGTGAGACTATTTCTCTAGGCGTCCCTTGGGCCTATTTTGATGGTGCGATTGCTCGGGGGCTGTGTGGGGCTGGAATGATCATTCAAATAAGCTCAGATATATCCTTAGCGGCCTCTGTCGGCCTAGGTCTGGGAACAAACAATTTTGCAGAGCTCCAAGCCCTAAAACTTCTTTTATGTTGGCTTCTTCATAAAGACATCACAACAATTCAATTTTTTGGGCATTCTTTGAATTTCATAAATTGGTCTAACAACTCTCATAAATGTCAAAATTGTTTACTACTTCCCATTCTTGATGAGATTGTTTCACTAAAAACTCGCTTTACATGCATTTCTGTTTGCCATATTTATAGGGAGTGGAACCAGCAGGTTGAGGGCCTGTCTAAAATCGGTCTTGGACAGGCTCAGGACTCGTGGCTGATACAAGAAAAGGATGGTATGGAGTTTCGTGTGTCGAACACTAGAGCATATTGATGGTGTCTCCCCATTTTTTTCAGTAGTACTTTGAGACTGTGTTATTTTTATTTTCTCCAGCATTGTTATATCTTCTTGAGGGGTTGTATATTTTTGTTTTCAGCCTCTTATACTTTCAAACATTTAGTGTTGTTGCGTTTTATACTGAATACTCTAACAGTTATGTAAAAATACCTATTATTTATTATTTTTACTGGTCCCAGCCTTCATAAGTTTAGGTCTTGGATGGATGCTTCCACCTCTGTTACTTTTGGGTCTTTCTCCTGATTGGGAGGCCCGTTTTTGGAGCTTTTTAGATCATGGTTGATGCTCATTACCTTTAAGCAGTTCTTCTGTCTTTTTGGTCCCTAAGTGTATTATGCTATCTGCCAACTATGCCCACACACTAGTATTGGGAGGTGGTTTCTCTTGCCCCTCGTTGAGGAGTTAAGATCTTATGGAATGCTAGACATATGCGATGTAACTTTTTGTTAAATCTAATGAAAAGTTATATTTTTTCTTGGGAGAAAAAGTAGATTTTATTATAATATTATGAATTAATACTTTAATTTACGGATATTACATGTTTAAACTAGTATACATATATTTTAAGAATAGATCTAGCAAATCAAATCTCTTCGGATGGAACACGAATTAAAATTGGAAAAAAAAAATGCAACTTTCTCATTCCTTGAGAGATCGTATTGAGAATTCTATTTTTATATACAGTGTGTAATTTTTCATTATTTAAATTTTATTTTTGAATGCTATATAGACTACATAACTTAAAATTTAAAAAAAAATGTTGAATATAATGGAAAATTGACAAAATTATATATATATATATATATATACCTAAAAAAAGGCCAAAAAGGCTAAATATTGAGAATACTTTAAACATTTTAAGTGGAAAAACTTCTTGTTTTTTCAATTAATTTATTTGAAATATACATAATTTTTATTAAAATATAGTTAACATTAACATATTTCACATAACATGTGCACTCAGATATTTTATGGACTACATTGTTCTCATTAAAATATTTCTGATTTTTTCAATTACTTTATATGATATATACACAAAATAAAATTAAACAATATATAATAATACATGCATAGTTGATAGAAAATATATTTTACATAACATGTGTAGTGACATATTTTATAGACTACATTGTCCACATTAAAATATATATTTTTTTGTTATAATACATTGTCCACATTAAAATATATTTTTAGGTATATTAAAAAAACTTCTTATTTTTTCAATTACTTTATTTCATATATATACATAATTTTTATTAAACAATATATAATAATACATATATAGTTGAAATTAAAATATTTTATCTAACATGTGCACTGAGATATTTTATGGACTACATTGTTCACATTAAAATATTTTACATAACATGTGCATTGATATATTTTATGAACTACATTGTCAATATTAAAATACATTTTTCTTTGTTATAATATGTTTTTAATTATATTATAATATTTTCTTGATGACACATTTTGAATTTTTTTTATTATTATGAATTTTTTTAAATATCACATATTAATTTTATATTAAGAATTGAATGAATTACACATATATTTCTTATTATTCTTAGACAAACTTGTCTCCTCCCCCTAGCACAGGTGTAACAAACTCCATGATGTTTGATCCTGGGTTGTCTTGCTCGTGGCCCATCGTGAACCATTTGTGCTAGTGAGACTTGGTTGTTATACACATAAATTAGTTAACATAGATCTTCAAATATTTTATTTAAAATATGTGTTTTGAGATAATTTTGAAAAGTATAAGTTTTAACAATGTTACTCACATTTTCTTTTACTTCTAATTATTTTATCACTTTTTAAATTTTCTATAAAATTATATTATGTTATGTGGACACTCAAATATTTTATTTATCATTAAGATTGAGTGTAATATTTTTACCACATTGGATTGTAATATAAAAACAAATGAAGTGACCATAGTGAGGTGGGGATTATTGATGTTTATAATGATTTTGATAAAAACTAACTAGACATGCATATTCATGGTTTTTATACACGACATTGTTTTTTCTATTTAGAGAATATTTTATTTTTATTTTTAAGAGAAACATGTGTTAACTCCACAGAGTGTGTGTGTGTGTGTGTGTGTGTGTGTGTGTGTGTGTGTGTGTGTGAGAGAGAGAGAGTTGATAGTGACAAATAGGAGCATCTAGATGTCAAAATTACTCAAGAGTCTCCACGCCAACCTTTCACACAATTAGTTTTTTCCCCATAAAATTTCCAATTAGTAACCTTCCCATCATAGTGACTTAGCAATACACCCCTAATAAGTTATATATATATATATATATATATATATATATATATATATATATATATATATATATATATATATATAGATATATATATATATATAATATCTTTGATTAAATTAAAAAATAAAAATCACATAACTTTTTTTAAAAGAATCTCAATCTAAATATTATTAAAAATATTTTTTTAATATTTTATAGAGATTATATTCCTATTGTTTACTTATTTTATTAATTGATAAATAAATTAAAATGTTAAGAACTTTATTTTAAATTAGCACATCCATATAAATTAAACATTTGGTAAATATTGATAAACTTTAAAACACTTATTTCATTATACATTTGATATTGTGAAGCTTAAAAAAAATCATAAAAATAATTTCAATTATAACTTTATTTTAAGTTATTATTTTTAATAATAATTATAAAAATAATTATTATATGAGTTAAATCTATATACACTTTAAAAATTCATGCAATAAAATATCTAATCAAGATTTATTTTCAAAATATTATCAATCTATAAATACATTTGGTTATAAAACCATGATTTATTAATATATTATAGTCACAAAACTATCACTCATCGTTATTTAGCAATAATTTTTTGAAATTAATTAATTTAATTAAAAACCCATAAAATATATAATTATTTTTAAGGTAAATTTTAACGTACTAAAAACACGCTAAAATATTTTATAAATTAATCTACCTAAAAGTTATAGGTATTAAATTAAAATTCTATCTATTTATTTTTTAAACACACTTATCAACCTAAATATAAAAAAGATATGCACCTAACCTCGTAATATAAAATAAAGAGATTTATAAACGTAATCATGTGGTTTATGGAAGAGATGCAGCTATCAACATAAATATAATATAAATATTTATAAACATAATCCCGTTGTTTTTAATTATATGAAAGAGATCCACCTATCGACCTAAATAGAAATTAAATATTTATAAACACAATCGTTATTTAAAATACTTATTCGTGGTAACTTGGGAATAGAGATACATTGATTCAACCAGCAGTTGCATTTTTATTTTACGTTAGAAAAAATAGACAGATGAAAATAAATAATTATAAGCATAATCATGTGGTTTTTAAAATACTATTCTATATTGGAACAAATACAGAAATGAAAATAAATAATTATAAACATAACCATGTGGTTTTTAAAATACTTTATAAATCGTGATGCGTGGAAACTTAGAAGTTGGAATACACCAATTAAAACCACCAGTTGACTTTTATTTTATTTATGGAACAAACTGACAAATGAATGCTCCAAAAAGGATACGTTCCAAATAAAAAGACTACGCATGATTCTGTTCACATCATGAATTAATTTGTCATAGTACTTGCTGTGTTGGATTTTCTGAGAACAAAGATAAAGACATAACCTTACCATGTGAGATCGCAAATATTAAATACTAGTTTGAGCCGAAAGGCTCATTGAGCCGAAAGGCTCATTCTACAGCCCAATATGACCCCGATGTCAGGTATGTCACGTCCTCATACAAAATGCCGGCTTAAGTTTTAAATTAAAAAAAATTAAAAAATAAAAATCGCATTGTACTATAACATATATCAATTTCTAATACAATTATGTATTATTTATATAATTTGAATGGATATTAAATTATATACGTGAATTTGACTGGATCATAAATTTACCTTTAACAAAAAAAATTACCACGTTGAATTTCCAAATTAAGTAAAATTTTAAACATATTTACTCTTTACTAAAGTCAATACCATTTCCTAAATCAAAGGAAAAGAGTTAGTTCAACACAAACAATCAAAATCCAAAATCTTTTAATATTTCTTTTAATTAAATATTTGTAAAATGAATTTATACTTACTCCAGAGCTATGGTAAATAAATAAAAAATATATATAAACTAGATGTATGGTAAATAAATAAAAATTCTTTTTATATTTATTCCATAAACCTTTATATATAAACAAACTTTAAAAAGAGGTTTTATTTAGATGAAGCCTATGGGACGAATACCATGGGACAAATTAATATTGATACCATGGGCCAAATACCATGGGTAAATAAATAAATATAAAAGAGGTATAAAAAAGTATGATAAATAAATAAATAAATATAAAATATATATAAATAGGTATGGTAAATAAATAAATATAAAATATGCATAAAGAGGTAAGGTAAATAAATAACAATATATCAAATAGGATTATAAATAAAAATGTAATTATATAACAAGCCTATGGGCCAAATACCATAGTAAAGAAAAGGGGTACGGTAAATAAATAAAAATATAAATAAACTAGAGGTATGTTAAGTAAATAAAACCTCTTTTTCATATTTACTCCATAATCTTCTTTATATTTACAAATATTTATGTTCATTAGTTTACATAACTAAGAAGAAAGAGAGAGAGAGAGTTATAAGGGAGAGATGGAGAGAGAGTGTGTATGTTTAGGGGTGAGATAAAGAGACAAAGTAAGATGTATGGAAAGAAGGGGGAGAGAAGAAGTGAGAAGGAGAGAGGGAGGGAAATAGTAATGTAGTTGGAGAGAGAGAGGGGTGGAAAGAGAGAGAGAAATAAAGGGATGGGGGAAGAGAGAGAGAGAGAGAGAGAGAGAGAGAGATATGGGGGAAGAGAGAGGATTGGAGGGAAAAGAGAGAGAGAGAGGTGGGAGAGAAAGGTAGAGAGAGGAAGGATGAGAGAGAGGAGGAGAGTGATGGGGGAAGAGAGAGTATTGGAGAGAGAGAGAGAGAGAGAGAGAGATTAGGGAAGAGAAAGGGATTTAGGGAAGAGAGAGAGAGGAAGGATGAGAGAGAGGACTTGAGAGAGAGGAGGAGAGAGGGATCGATAAGAGAGATGGAGTTGGAGGGGGAGAAATGTAGGAAATAAGAAATGTAGAGAGTGAAAAGTGGAGAGAGAGAAGGAGTGACAAGGGAGAGACAGAGAGAGAGCATGTATGTTTGGGGCTGAGATAAAGAGACAAATAAGGAGAGATGGAGATAAGGGGGGAGAAGGAGATATAGGGAGAGATGGATGGATATAGTAACATAGTTGGTGGGTGAAGAGAGAGAGAGAGATGGGAGAGAAAGGGAAAGAGAGGAAGGAAGAGAGAGGATGTGAGAGAGTGGAGAGAGGGAGGGAAAGCAAGATGGACTTGGAGGGGGAGGAGGAGAGAGGTAAGAAGAAAGAAATAGAGAGAGAAAGGTGGAGAGAGAGAGAGAGAGAGAGAGAGAGAGAGAGAGAGAGTGATAAGGAAGATGGAGAGAGATGGTGAGAGGGGGAAGATAGAGATATAGATGGAAGGTGAAAAGAGGGAAGAAGAGAGAGATGGGAAGAGGAGGGGATTGACAAAGAGATTGATATATGTGTGTGTTTAGGAGGGTGAGATAGAGAGACAGAAAATAAGAGATGGAGGGGGATATAGATATGGATGGAGGGTGGAGAGAGGGAAGAATATTTCTCACACTAGATGGATTGATATAAGTGGAGATGGTGATTTATAATCCTATTTGATTATTTGCACTATATGCATCGATTTTAGTGTAGATATTTATTTCTAACGATATTTGATTACTTGCATTGATTTCAGTGTATGTGGTGATTTCTAATACAATTTGATTGCTTGCACTGAATTTTTTGATTTCAATTTAGATGTCGATTTATAATTATATTTGATTACTTGCACTAGTAAAATGTATTAATTGACATGTAATTTTTTTTAAAAGTTTGATATTGGATCTCTCAAGGCCCTTGGTAGTTATGTGGTTAAACTGCATCTATATTGTTTCTACATCCGAGTGTGAAGGCTACATTAAGTATGTTCATTCCTCGTAAAATAGAAATAAAATATTCTCTAAATAGAAAAACAATGTCGGCTATAATAAAAATGAAAAAAAAAATATATGCTATGCATTTTTAATTAGTTTTCCATATGACCTAATATCATGTAGAGTAATTAGAAGTAAAAAATATATGTGATTAAGATGTTTAAACCTTATGTTTTAAAAAATATTTTAATAAGTGATATCAACTTTATATAAATTTATATATAGAAAAAAATGTTAAAAGAAAATATTTTAATGTATGATAGAATCAAATATCCAATGTGAGTTAAGAATAAAATAATTTAATATGAATTAATATAAAATGTTTCAATACACGTGTTATGTAATCTCTATAACAATCAAAAGTAAAATTTAAACAATAACAAATTTTTGTATTCTAAAATAAGTTTGCAACAAAAGAAATTTGATCCCTTTCGGCTCATGTTAGATCCATGTTTTAGATGGATCTA
>JAXQQM020072295.1:0-92413 GCA_034641835.2 Pinus albicaulis | reverse complement strand
AGAATTAGAATTACAATTTTACAATTTCACATACAATTACAATTAAAATTACAATTACAATTTTAGAATTTTACATACAATTACAATTTTACAATACATAACTGACAATGCACCTCCTAATTATGTTTTGGCTGTCCATACAAAAACATTACCAATAATGCAACTTCCTTTAAGTCCAAGAAAATGATTGAATTTTGTGATAGGTATCACATTAGGCTTGGTCATTCCACAACATAATATCCTCAAGGAAAAATTCTCACTGAATCGTCAAATAAATCTTTGGTGAACATAATCAAGAAGATGCTACAAGAAAACAAGAGGAATTGGCACACAAATCTCACCAATTATCTATGGGCAGATAGATTTAGCACAAAGAGATTAATCATCATGCCACCTTTCCAGCTCATGTATGGTGTTGACACGGAGTACCCTACTTCTCTAACTGTACCGGTGATGAAAATTATGCAAGAGATTGATAGTGAACCAAATAATATTCAGAAAAGAATCAACCAAATGATCCATCCAACAATCAAGAGATGAAGTCTTCAGTCATACTTCAAATATTTATGAGAAATTAAAAAAGATTTAAGATAAGAAGACCAAAGCTAATTATTTTAAGCTTGGAGATGTTTTTCTTCACTGGGATGCCCTAAATGAAGACAAAAGTAAAAACGAAAAGTTTGACAATATATGGAAAGGAACTTACAATATCATTGCATTTAGAGGTAATAAAGCATTTCTACTAGAGGATCTTGAAGGACAAGAAGTACTGGGAGGACCAATCAATGGTAGGTTCCTCAAACATTATCTTATTTGATCATTGAATATGAAATCCAATTTCACTATACATATCATTTTAATTTTATTTCCAAGAAATAAGGAAGTTTCCGCAGAAGTTTGAAGCTTGAGGAGAAGGCCATGGGACTTCTACATCCAGCTCATGTTTTCTTTCAAAAAGTTCAAAAAGTTTCAGTCAGTTTTTTCTAGTCAAAGTCATTTCCAAATTTAGTTCATCATTTCTAGTTTTGACTCCATTGCCCAATGGTAAGGCTACCTAATCTATGGTGTTCTTGACACCTCCTGAAGGAGCTTCCATTCCCAGCTGGAGCCAATGTAAGTGTCAATATGTCAGTGATAAAAAACACTCTTTCAGTTGTTTTTATAAAGTCATAGGTCAATTTTTTTTTACCTTTTCCAACAAGTTTTCAAAAATAATTTTGGTCACTGAAGAGGTCTAGGTCAAGTGTGTTTCTCCTTCATCTCATTCATCACCACGATCATTTTCAAGGTCATCTCCATCATCATCTTTTAAGGTTCAGGGTTATGTCACTCCACCTCATATAGGTCACTGTCTAGGGGTCATCTTTGCCTTTGAAAATGTTCAATTTGTCACCTAAAACAAGGCTCTAACCCTTCATCTCACTCATAAACACTAAAGAGGGAGCTAGCATGCTTAGAGAATGAAATACATAGAACTTGTCTTGTGTGGAAGAGAAACCCTCTTATCTCACTTGCACTCCAAAGGGGGTCTAAAGTCCAAATCCAAAGCTAAAATTCATTTCAAAACTGATTTTATACCCTTATAGCAGCTTTTGTTACACTCTTGTAGCTTGTGTTACACTTCTTAGAGATTTTGTTACGCTTCTGGGTAAGCATGTTACACTTTTGAGGAGTGCTACGCAAACTTTATTACCCTTATGGCGTGTTGCACAACCCTTGTTATGCTTTCAACCATCCACTGTTTTTCTTCTGTTAACACTGTTACGATTTTGCCTTCCATTTTTACGCTTATGTAGATGTTTTTTACGCTTCTGAAGGAGAGGAAGATTTTGGTTTTTGGCTTAGAAAACCTTCAAATCAACTCAGTGCTTGGCATAATTACCTTGTGACAACCTCGTAAAAAATTTCCGTACATCTACCCATCAAATAAACACACTAGGGTTTTCATCATTTCAGTGACAAACAAGATGGAAAGTGACAAGAAGAGCTTCAAGGGAGGGCGCCACCTCAGGCTAGAACCCTTCACAATGCATGAACTCAATGCCTCTCCATTGGCCAAAAGATGCTTTGAGAGGGTTTAATGGTTGAGATTTTGTGAAAGGTTTATGGAAGAGGGGTATCATCTTCAATTGAATAGCCTATCTGCTACAAGATTCAACATGGGAAAGGTCACTATTGCAGGTATAGAGATAAAATTATCAACATACCTAATTTCTTCATTAACAGGTATCCATTTTCATGGAGAGCAGTGGTTAAAAGGCATGTAGTTAGACATTGAAAACTACAAACAATTTATCAAGCCTCATGCTAGAGAGGAGCCAAATTACCTTTTTCCTTCCAGACACCTCACAAAAAAGCATGATCCTTTGATGATGTTCATAATGAAGTACTTCACATCCAGGTTGTATAGGTATCATGTCAGGCTATTGATGCATTTCACCTTTGTCAAAACACTCGATTTTCCATATTATTTCTACAGGAATTTCATTAAGATGACTGTGAATGTTTAGAGTAGAAAAACAGATCATCACACTAGTATTTTTCATCATGGTCTGATCAAGCTATTAAGTCCCTATATTAATAGTGTAGTCCCTTATTATGTTAGTGTAGCCCCCCTTATTGTTATTGTTGTACCCTTGTAACCCCCATATTGTTATTATTGTGCCCTTACATTATTATTGTTAGGTCGGCTAGGGTTACATTGTGGCCCCACTAAGATTACATTGTGGCCCAATGGAATCCTATATATAGAAATGAGGTTTTTTCATTTGTATCATCCAAGAATTATTCATTCGTGTAATGTATTGGAGGTTTCCCCCTCGAAGTGGCTTATATCTAAGTCATTGATATCTCTTTTCTTCTATTTTTGGAGCTAGTTTCACAACATTTGGTATTAGAGCTTTGGATTCTAAGGTTTCGTTGCTCCAAATAGGTCATCATGGAATGTTCGCTACAATTTTTTTTCTACGAAGGTTCAGAAGAGGAAATTTTTAGAGTGTGAAGCCGAAATCCTGAGGAACATTGTCACAAAATTTTAGAGCTTGGTTCGCAATATTTTCGGAGATATGATCTGTGGAAGTTAGGGCTTTTTGCAGGCTCCTGAATTTTGATTAAAAAGGTCATCGTGAAATTTTCACTATAAAGTTTTTTATACGAAGGTTCAAAAGCGGAATTTTTTAGAGCGCGAAGCCTAAATCCTAAGGAAAATCGTCGCAAAATTTGAGAGCTTGGTTTGCAATATTTTCGGAGATATGATCTGTGGAAGTTAGGTATTTTTCAGGCTCCCGAATTTCATCTCAAAGAGGTGTTCGTGGGAAAATATTCATAACTCTATCTCTGAGCATCAGATTGGAATTCTCTAAAAAATTATTGAAAGTACACAGACTGTAGTTTCCTATCTATAACTTTCAAGGCCAAAGGAGCAAACAGGGACACGTGGAAAGTCGTACAAGTTTGATCTACTGAACCAGTCCATAATTAGGTCATTGTGGGAGATTGGACATAAATTTGAGGTGGTAGAGAAGGTGGAGGTCAGATCATCTGAAGAGACCATTAGAGAGAAAGATGAGGAAATAGAAGAATTGAAGAAGATGTTTTCCATAGCTAATTTTCAAATCACATTCTTGCAGCCAGAAAATTTTCAATTGAAAGTGAATAAGCTCTTACAAAGCAAGCCCAAGCCAGACCTAGAGGAAATCAAAGGTAAAGGTAAGGATTTATTGACGTTGACAAAATGCAGGATATGGAGGCTGAAACACAATAAAGAAGGCCAAAAACAAGAGACCTCAAAAGGGCGTTGGAGCTAGAAAGACAATCAACTCATCCACCTTAAGAGTTGACCTTTGATGAGCTTATAGCCATGGAGATTAATGAAGACAAAGAGCTTTGGTTGTCAAGGGTAAATGAGCATTTGGAGAAGCTATTTAAGAGGTATAGGAGGGAAAATAATCTTGAAAGACACAAGGCAAACCATTATCGCACCAGAAACACAATTTCTCAAATAAGGCTCAAACAATTGAAGAAAGGCTAAAAGAAGCACAAATGAAGTGTAAAGAGAAGGATAGCTTGGAAATATTGGCTGAATATTCCTTGGATGTTTATCCCATCACTCACAGGTGCCATAGAACAAATTTTGATAAGTTTTGAACAATTTTGGAAATTTTTATGATTTTTGCAAAATTCTAGAAATTCCTCATTGCAGAAGGGTAACAAACTTTTGTTACGCTTATTTTGGGGGCATCAAAATGATGATTTATTTACATGGATGGATGTATTTTGATGATTGAATCATAGATAAACAACCCCCATGGCATGAAAATATATAATTTTGGATGAAAAGCTCAAAAACCACTCATTTTTCATGTTTCTGCCATCTTTTTGGATCCTCTGTTACGATTTTGGAGTAACCTTAGGAGAATGGATTTTTGAAGGTCTTCTCGTGGGTCATTTTGAAAAATTAAAGATGTTATGGAAACTAGTCACATGGATAGTTGAATATTCTTTAAGAAGTGGATTTGGACTCCTAAAAGTACCTCAAACGTGCCTCCAAAGTTCCATTATGCTTCTACAAATTTTTGTTACCCTTCTGTCAGAAATGTCACAAATCAACATTGGATTCCTCAGGACACTTGTCAAGCTTAGAAATTGTTAAAAATTTGAGGTTTTGATGTCCTATGAGTTGGAATTAGAGTTATTGAGTTGGTTTTTGCCTCCTATCATGAGGGAATTTGTAATTTAATGTAAGGGACAAACACTCCTAGTTCATAGCTAAAATTCATGGAATGGTTTCTAACCTCCCTAGAATATAGGAAATGACTCATATTGTGTATTTATGATCCAATTTGGATGGGATTTCGACTTGATGAGGTGTCATAGTCAATAGTTTCTATAAGTAGAATCTCTTAGTCTTTTTTTGGGTTGGATAGTCTCATATTGCACTGGAGCTCTTGTAACCAACATTTTGGAATGAAATCAGAGACATATTTGCAGGAATTGTGTTGAGATGCTTGTGGTATGCATTGTAGTATTTGTTCTTCTTATGTGTGTTTATCATTTCATTCTTAATGATATATATTATCCTTTCCATATGTTTATCTTGTAATTTTATAAGCATAAATCATGTTTGTTCATGCTTTCTTTTAGACAAGATTTACATTGTTATGTCTATTTGCTTCTAAATGAATGAATTCACCTCAGTGCTCATTCAAAATATCTTTCAATTTATCATATAATCAATGAAATATTAAAAATTATTTCAAACTACCTATATAGCCTCACATATTCTCTTCAAATTTACCTTGGAGTTTAGAGCTAAAAAACCTTATACATAGTCTTCTCACTGACTTTTCTATCCATCACTAAAAACATCAAAAAAATCCTATTTACTGAGCTTGCATACCTAGCCTAAGATCATTAGATACTCAGTCATTCCTTTGACTACAAAAGTGACAACGAGAGAGCCCTCTCTGGTCCTGGTAGGGCTAGCTACCTGACCTAAAGCATGGTCTCTGGTTACCTTTCTTCAATCCCATTTTCAGCCTTGGGAAGTTGGGGAGAGTGATAACAGGTACTACCAAAATCAGTCAACACTATTACGTTTTTATTCTTGATATACCATTCTATCTTGAGAGTTTTAGGAGTGGTAATTCGCACCAATGAATTATAAGATATGTTTGGTTTCATTTCTTCTTTCTATGGGGTTGGTTCCTTGTGTATATGCTCCTCTTGTTAATTTTATTCGTCTTGTTCACAATATATGTAAAATAATTTCTTCTTGGCACACTTATGAACCTTAGTGCATTTTATATCACAACCATAAAAAATCCCCTTTTTATATTTTTTCCTCCAATTGTTGTGGTGTGAACCTTGTAGGTTGTGGAAGGCTAGGAGCAACAACACTTCTATCTTTATAGTTGTGAGTGGTAGAATTCCTTGTTGCCATAATTTTGTTTTCAACTTTTCTTTCCACCTTGAATGCCTTCTCCAATGAATCATATCCCCAAAGGTGAACCTCATGTTGGATGTTATCCTTTAAATTAACTATGAAGACATCAATTATATGCTCCTATGGAATGCCAATTACCCTGATATTCAATTTTTGGAATTCCTCCTTGTGCTCTACCATTGAACCCTTTTGTTTGAGATTTATCAATTGGATAAAGAAATTTTTTCTCTTTGCATCCTCATAATGTGCCATCATCCCCCCCTCAAAATTGACCTGGTGACAAGTGTCTTACGATATAAAATCCATTGATACCATACAAACTGATTGGATTCTACATATAAATATGCAATGTGTACCTTTTGTGTGTGTTGCACATCTTGGAGATCAAGATATTTCTCCATATATAGTATCCATGCTACCACATCCTTTCCATAAAACTTCCTCATATCGATTTTTAGAATGTGGTGGATATAAAACCCAACATTGGATTCTATAAAATCAGTATTCATATTCCTTTTTTCCTCATCATGATTTTCATGGATTATCTTGTCACAATTGGGAAGCCTTTCTTGTAGCAACTTTGTCAATCCTTCTATCTTGACATTCATCACTACTTCCATGCCTAATATTAAACCATCCTTCAAACCTTCCATGTCCCTTTTTATTTTTACTTCTAAGCCATCCATATTAACATTCATCATCACTTCTAATTCAATTTTTCTTACTCTTTGCGAGAGTGAAATTTGTTGCACTTGGTCTCATAATTTTGATATATCATGTTGAATTTCTTCCCCTTCTTCATGTTTCATAGTAGAGATTCCTGGTTGCTTACTAGGTGTGTTAATTTTTTTACTTTGAGGCATTTTGGAATAAGACAATGATATCTATGCTTCACTATGCTCTTTGAATCACTCCAAACTGATTGTTCAAACAAAAATGATGCAAAATTTAAAAAAATAAACACATTTTTCTTTATTTTTAGGAGTTGTATCTTGAAAATATTGTATATCTGTAATTCAGCTCTCTAAGGTCTGAAATATATTCCTGTGGTGTCCCTATGAGCCTTCTTTCCAATGTCACAAGTGAGACCGAGATTCGATTCTTCAAGATAATGTTATGCTTAATATCCCACGATGATTTGAGTATGGATGGGTTAAATAGAGTAAAATTGTAGGGAATACAATGTGTCACTGTTTCAACCTTCAATATTGAAAATTATATACCAAAAAATATAGTCTGTACAAATTTAGTCAATTTTTACGAAAATCAAATCTTATACTTGTAGAGAAAGTTATGAAAAATTTCCCTAGGTCTCCTATTTGAGACCGAATTCTGGAGCTTGAAAAAACCGTAACTTCCTCGGATCATATCTCATAAAATATAGCAAACCAAGATTCAATATTTCGGCTCCACGTGATCATAATTTCAGCTTCTGCAGCCTCGAAGAAAAAAAATTGTAGTGAAAATTCCAAGATTTCTTGTTTGAAGAAGCGAAACCCTAGAATACGAAGCTCTGATACCAATAGTTATGCAACGAGATCACAAAATAGAAGAAAAGATAGATCAACGAATTAAAAATTATCCTCTTCGAAGGGGAAACTAATTTACATTACATAAATAAAAAATTCTTGGATGATAAAAATGATAAGACCTCCTTGGTAGATATAGGAGTCTAAGGGGTCACAATATAATTAGAGCCTAATGATAATAATGTAAGGGCAAACAATAAAAATAGTGGGCTTCTATGGGGAAAAACAATAACAATATTGGGGATACATGGGAATAGAAATAAAAATAAGGGGCTACACTAACAATAAAAATAAGGGGGATACACTATAATTATAGGGACCTAACAACAAATCCTCCCCTCTCCTGGATAGGTCAGTGATAAATTATATGTCCTCCTCAAAGGGCCTATACCATGCCAGAGGACTGACACATAAATCCTACTCCTAGAAATTCCATCATCAGATCAAATGTGCTAAAAAGATAGTGTGCCTTCAGGGATGTAGCCTCCTCATAGTACTTGAGGAGGCCTACATTCCTCAAGAGCACTCGGGTTTCTACAGAAATAGGGCAAGGTTATAAATACCTCTCCCTATTTCTGGCCTGCCATGTTCATACCATATTGTAGGGGTTTTCTTACTGCTCCTACTCCTGTTGGTACTCCCTCTGCTGACATCTCTACTACATGAATTCCATATAAAATACATCAACCTCATATATAAAATACAATTTTTTTATTTAATAAAACATGTATTTATAAATATGGAAACATAGATTTCAATTAAAAACAAAAATAAAACCCCCGATTCACTCAAAACATAGTCATGCATCGAAAACAATGTGCTTTCAACTAAAACTACACTAATACCGGTTCACACATAAGTATAACACACTGTTGTTGGTTAAAATTTTTAAATTTAGACAATGGTGCAGAAAAATGTTCACCGGTGTTCACAGATAACCTTTTCACACTAGTATGGAACGTTCAGGTTATCAAACTCACCGAGCTATGGCTGTAGAAATTTGAATAACTGATATATTTTTCACTGAGATTCTCCTGATCACACACTATTTTAGCTTCATGCATAATACAAAATCTCTTCTACCATTGATCATTACATGCAGAAATAAAATCAATTTCATGCACACATTAAAACCATAAACAATCACACATATGAACACAGTATTTAATGGGAAAGCTTAAAGCTAAAAACCCCAACTATCTCAGATATTATATGTCATGGAGATCATGTACGTCATAGTACAAAGCTCCTCACAAGCTCTCAAAGACTACTCCTCAATTGCTACACACTATCAAGCTAAATCTAGCAAAACACATGCTCCAATCTTTTGCCACTTGATAGCCAGCCTCTATTGCGTTATAAATGTTATGGGACAGCTTCATTAAATAGATAAACCACCTAGCTTCTACTGCACAATCCTCATGGGCTTCTCCACCTATCTGTTTGTTGCAAATAGCAATTGTATAGTCACAACTGATAGTTAACCTGATCTTTCACCTATTTTTGCACTGGTCTCCACTAAAAATGTCCATGCACTGAAGTTAACTGATGTATTCTTTAGTTGATTTATGAGTTTATAATTAGTGAGCACTAATAATTAATTCACACCACTCTCACTAATTGTATCAATCAGTTAAACTAGATACAAATAGCCTAACTATGTTTAGATTAGTTAACCAATATAAATCTCCACTAACTTCTGTCTAACTCTGCACCAAACTCTCGTCACATGAGTTCTAAATCAAGTATCCACACAATAAATCTACATAACCCTCAGGATAGTGAATTCCTTCTGTCAGCTCCTATGCTACATCTGTCTGTGCTACATCTGTACACTTAACTGAAGTGCTCCAAGAGAATAAGATAATGTTTATAGTCCAAATATTATTAAGAGCTAATAATATTTGACATATCTATTTAGACCTGGGCAATCAAAATGATTCCACCCGCATGTCTAAAAATAGAAGTCCATATATTTTTTCCAATTCCATCAACCATCCACAAATAGCATCCTACAACTCATAGAACATGATCCATATGTCTAAAAATAGACATAGTCTAAAAATAGACTTTGCGCCAAAAATAGCCCGCGGGCCCACTTAGTGAAGGCGACTCTTTTCACTAAGCTCATCATCTTGTTGCAATCTCAACAATGGCTATATTTTTAAATATTAAGTTTGCAGTGCATTTGGTAAATATAAACGCACAAGATGTGATGCAATGATGTACAATTTGTCGCATCAATCATGATGCATTTTAGTTTACAAAACGCACCGCAATAATGATGGTGTGTTATGTTCATACAACGATATGCGGTGCACCTTGTAAATTTATAGGGCTCACTGCTATCGGTGCAAGAAAAACATATCACACGATGATTTTAATATTATTTTTATTATTTATTATTAATATTGGTTTTTTAAATAGTGAAAAATTTAGTATAATTTACAATTATAATTGAGTAAAAAAATAAATTACAAAGAAAGATAGACATTACCTAGAAGTTTTATCGTTGGGGAGGCATTGTGGATACGTAATGAATAAATTGAAAAATCAAATAGTGAGCACAGTACATAAGGATGGTGAGCAAGAGAAGCACTGATGTTAGGGAACTTGCATGTGGAAAGAGTCGCACTACTGCTTCATAGCTCTCTCGCACTGTATACTATAAAAATGAAATTTACGACTAAGAGTTTTTTTTTTTTATTTAACCATCTTTCAATGTATTTTCCAAACGCACTAGTGTGGAATATATCCAAAGGTACCATTTTTTTAAATTAAAAAATATCATGGTGCTTTTCGTGAGACACCCTAGGGTGTTTTTCTACTGTTATCACAGCGGTGTTGTGTTTTTAATATAGCATCACCATTTTTGTTTTAAAATTTAAAAACCGCATAGCAGTGCTCTTTAGAAGATGGTCCAAGGAAATTTATTAATTGTACAGTACAAGGAATTCATTGGAAAATAGAACCAAATTTCTATGAAATTAAAATTATAATGACGGTCCTTACTGGTATGCACCTGGATGTTTTACTATGTGAAGGGCTTCGGTACTATTGACAAGCACTGGTGCATTATGTTAGTTAGTGCACCATGTTTTTTTATTTTATAAAAATAATTTTTTGATGACACACCATGTTATTTGTGGCACCAGTGCTTGTATGGATAGTAAAGAACTAATGCATTTTCATATTTTAGATGCACCGTTCAAAAAATATCTGTTAAAACATTTGCACGCCCAACTCCGCTAGTGATCTCCACTACAAATGGATGTTTGGGATATTTTTATAGGGGCTTCTGCAAAAAGCCCTGCTAGACGATCTTTTCCTTGTGGTAGAATCTCCACCACAGTTGGGGAATTAAAATTCTATCGTTGCACTAGCTAATTTTGGGATGATTTATCAGTTAACTAGATGATCAATGAGTTAGGCTGAAGTCTCACTGCACAATTGACCTTCCACTAGTTCCTCCAACAATTAGAACTAGTTTAGATAAAAAAAACTTGAAATAACTAACCTTGATTTCTATAAATTAACAATCACACATGCTTAAATAAACTCAAACTCCTATAACTCAAATTTACTGAGCTACTGAGTGAAAAGAGTTATGTCACACAAGTTAACTGCATCCAAGTTGTTTGTTGATGTGGAACTTCAAATTGAGACTTTCTTGCTGCATTTTTCAACACCATTATGAGGAAGTGACCGGTGTAGTAATGAAATGTATTATGAATATGCCACTTGTACCCTCCATATAAACACCTATTGTGATTAAAAAAATTAAAATATTAGAGATGGAATGTGGGTTTTAGGAAAGAGAATCCTGATGAACTACCTTATCAGAGGGCTTTAACGACCGTTAGCCATCGTGCCATAGTTTTTTTGTGTGCATGTTGTTATCGCTCTGTGATTTGCGTGTTTTGCTTCAGAAAAACTCAAGGACACAAATTCTCCCATTGATATTCTCCCTACTGATGTCAAGATGACGGAGCCTTCGTTCACCATTTTCTACTTATCATCATCCATGAGACCCTCGATGGAAGGCCCCTTGGAGACTTCCCCTGATGTTTCGCTTGACCTTCCTTCAGTGATCACCCTGATCTCAACATCGGTAGATCCCTTACCTGCTTACTCTTCTGTCACCACTTGTGACGATGCACATGTGAACCTCTCTTCTCATGATGATGAGTCAGGTAGCTTCCCCACATCAGGTGGTCTTTCTTCCATCAGTCACCCCATCTTATATTACGATGACGACATTATGGAAGTAATCTCCACCCCTGACTTTATCTATTGCCCCTTACATCGAACCCATGCATTCGAACCACATACACCTTATGGCCATTACATTGACACCCAATGTTTGGGTAGTGGGGCACCCATATTTGAGAGACCAGGATAATATATCCTAGTGTATCTGATCGTGTCGACTCTAGTACCATTATTCTTCCACATTTAGAATAACCTCTAGAGTTTCATATCACTTCAGATCACTCTAGGGATGATGCCCCTCATCATTCCCTCATCTTACATGCACAACTCAGTCCCTTTGACATTGTTGTTGACCACCCTGTAAGTTTTCTAGAGAGCATCAGTTCATTATCTCCAAATCCTATCTTTGGGATAGCGACACCATGTATGCCAATATAGAAACTTAAAGTCCATTTGATTCATATATGCAGTACCAAAAGAGATTGGTAATCCTCCATTCCCTTTCTCAAACTGCATAACCATAACGAAAACAAATGGCACACCATATCATTAAAATGTGTTTAGCTTCCCCTTTTTTATAAATACATTTTGGCATGACCACAACATGCTTGGGGGCACCTATGCCCCTCAACCATAAAAATCCTAGATCTCAGCCAGAAAAAGCACTGAAACCCCCTTTCTCTGACAGGTCGCACTTTTTAGGTCATTTCCTAGGACAGTTCATATTTTTTTGCCCAGTACCTGCTACCCAGGTCACAGAAAAAACCCCAAAAAATGCGACCTGGCCTGTTCATGAGCTCTGGGTACCTAAACTGAACTTTCAATCCACTGAAATGAAAGAGTAGGATTAGACTTCTTAACTGCAACTGACAAATCTCAATTCCAATGGAAGTATTCAAAATTCGGAACCAAGTATTAGCTCTTGAGGTCTCTGATGTTTACTTTATAATCGGATTGTCCCGCAAAGGTCCAGTGCCAATCATAATTGGCAGTAGACCTTCCGGAGAGAAAATAGAGATGGTAATGGCAAGAGTGTGCCTAGGGGCACGAACAAGATCGGGAAGCGAGAAGGTGGACATCCACACTGTCCATGACCTAGCACTCAGGGTAGTGCTTCATACCATTACACGAGCTGCAGGATCACAAGCTCCACATGAGGCAACCAAGGCCCAACTCATACTAGTCTCCGAGTGTATGAATCCTACACTGTTTGATTGGGCTACAACAGTGACAAGAAATATCAAGAGGCAGCTAACAAGATGCAAGAAAGCCAAACTAAAACAGTTTGGCTATGGTTCCATATTGGTGTTGTTCATCTTGGAATGACTACCCATTTTCCAAGGCCAAGGGGTAATAGTTGCCGAATCGATACCGAGGGAGCTAAGGATGGCTCGCTGGGTAGCACTTATGCCCAGGTCAGGGGGAGGTCAACAGATGTCTTGGAGACCCGAGTCCTTTAGGTGGTTATAACGTCAATTGATCGTGGTTGAAGATTGGCCTTATGCTGGGACCGATTTCACCGGAGATCCCGATCTTCCGCTCCTGGAGGGGGAGGACTGGGATGAGGAGCTGGGTATGATTCTCTTTTTTATTTTTATGTATTTATGATTTTTTTTTGGTAATACATGACCATTCTAACAATAACTTTATGTGAATGCAGACGTTGGCCCAGAGAGGCCCGCGGGCATGTCGCCCATTGCGCGGAGGACCCATCTCGTACATGACCCTCAAGCTGAGGGTGGTGAAGGGAGCGAGCTGATCCAGAACCTAGAGGGCATTTTCTGGGGAATCCTGGAATATGCACAGATGGCAGACGTCCCATTAGCTTACCAGCGACACATTGTGGGGGTGCCTAGTCGCCTTCACAGATTGGTGAGGCGATTGGTGTGCGCGGTGGCATGCTACCACGAGAACCATGCTGATTATCTTATTTAGGGCTTTCATATGCATTTTTTTTGAGAGACATGTTGTCTCCGGCTATTATCAAACAAACATGTATATTTTTTGACTTTATGTGATGTACCACAAACTATTCGACACATATATCTATATATCTATTTCTGGATGGATCTTTTTACATGTGATGATGTTTTTATAAATTGCGCAAATGTCTATCTAAAACCAAATTAGATACTGCATCTGTTAATGTATTCATATGCCTGGGTATGTGTTGATATGTGATATGATCAAAATTTCTTTCCAGTAAATGAATACGTAGATACAGACATAAAATGGATGGGTTTCTTACTGAATAGTGACCGTTAAGTTGTAATACTACAAGCTGTGAGTCCAGATACACAAGCAATGCACGAATGCTGAGGTTAAAAACCTCGGTTAATAATTATAAAACAGTACTATACTCCACAACATTATTGGTGGTAGGCCCTAGACACACACCTTGAAAATTAACCAACTCACCAATAGGATCATAGATTACCCAGGCTGCCGAGGACAGATTCTTGGTACTGCGAGAGGCACCATCCGAGAAACCCAAAAACAGAGTAATAGACATCTGCACAATCAGGAAGACCCGATCAGCAGAAAAATGCTTACATTGCACACTACACCAAACATGCACAAAAATGAATATACACACCTATGTACACACACCACACCAAAAAATAACTCAAGCGTAGTATTTTTTAAGGTACAACCCATTTCTAGGCTGCGCCAATGGAAATCCTTCGTAATCAATGAGCTCATAAGCCCCATTTTTCAATACTCGTTTTACTATGTAAGGCCCATGCCACATGGGTTGGAACTTGCCTACTCCAAGTTTTTCGTGTGCTTGGTCATATAGGAGGACGAGGTCCCCTTCGACGAAGGAATGCAGAGATACAGATTGATCAAAGTGGGCTTTGACTCGCTTCTTCTGTGCTTCAATGACTAAAGCAGCCAAATGGCGGGTTTCATCCAACCGTTCGAAATACAAGAGACGTTCTTCTTCAGGAGAGGTGTCGGGAAAAAGTTCCACAACCAACTTTAAAGAAGGAATTTCGCACTCAACTGGAAGAGTTTCTTCCAGACCATACACCAATGGGAAAGGTGTGAATCCAGTTGCACTCTTTGTTGACGTCCGGTAGGCCCATAGAGCTAAGAACAATTGGAGGTGCCAATTGGACTTATGAATACCAATTGTTCGTTGAAGCATTGTGACCAAAACTTTGTTCACAACCTCAACCTGGTCATTTGCCTGGGGGTAATATGGCGTTGAGCTATCATGTCGTAAGCCCAATCTTGATGTCAGCTCAGCCATCATGTAATCTCGAAAATGAGTACCATGATCAGTAAAAATGGCCTGAGGGACCTCGAAACGTGCAATAATGTGGTCAAAAATAAATTGAGCAATTGTCTTACCGTCGGCGGCTAGTGTAGGCATCGCTTCGGCCCACTTAGTAAAGTAGTCGACAGCGACGATTATATTGCATACCCCCCCGCCGAATGAGGGTTACACGTCATGAAATCTACACTCCATTTTTCAAAAGGGCTGACAGTAATGATAGGATGAAAAGGGAGAGGTGGTGCACACATTTTGTGTTGAAAAACCTGACACGCATGAAATTTTCAGACTGCAACAATACAGTCTTTGAATATCGACGACCAGAAGTAGCCCGCACGCAAAATCTTCTGGGCGGTGGCATATCTGGACATGTGACCACCACAGGCACCACTATGACAATCATTCAAGACTCTTTCAACCTCCTCCAGGGTGAGGCATCGGCGAAGCACCAAATCTACTCCAACCCGGTATAACGTATCTCCTATAATACGGTAGGGTTGCGACTGATGCCGAATCCGACGTTGGGCATCCCTGGTCAACTCAGACTGGAACGTTGATGTTTGAAGATACGTAATAATATCACCATACCATGGATCACGAGTACTGATAAGGAAGAGGGTTTCATCCGGGATATGTTCCTCAGAATGAGATGGAGTGGAGTCTGTTGGGAGGGAGAAAATGAGATCCGCAAAAACCAGTGATTTGGTCGACTTAGCAATGGTAAAATCTAAGTCGAACTCTTGAAGGATATCGATCCATTTGGAGTATTTTCCCCCCAATAATTGTCTAGATAGAATGTATGTCATGGGGTTGCAATCCGAAACCACGGTTACTGTACGCAGCAGGATGTAGTGGTGAAAACACTGCACAGCTTGCACTGTGGCTAATGCCAATTTCTCGACGTGAGCGTAACGTGTTTTGTGTCGAGAATATTTCGTGATAGATAATAAACAACATGTTCATTTCTATCATCATCATCCTGCACCAGAACCATAGCTATGGTGCTAAAAGCGGTGGCCAAATATAGAGTGAAATCACGGTGATAGTTTGGAGGACGAAGCAACGGAGCATTAACAAGTAAAATCTTAAGCTTCTCAAAGGATCGCTGAGAAATATCATCCCAGCAAAAGGGAACGTTTTGCTTTAAAATATGAGTGAATCCTTTGGCCACTTCTGCGTAGTTCGGGATGAAGCGTCGAAGGAAATTAGCTTTTCCCTGCAGACTCTGCAATTAGTGTAACGAGGAGGGTGATGGGAGATTAAAAATAGCTTCGAACTTTAGAGGGTTGAGGTGAATCCTGTCCTTCGAGACTATAAACCCCAAAAGACGACCAGAATCCACGCAAAAGACACATCTATGAGGGTTAAGCTAGATATTATAGCGTCGACAGCGAAGGAAAATCTGGCAAAGGTGTTCGGGATGGTCCTCTCGCCGAGCTGAGTGAGCTGGAAGATCGTCCAGATAAGGTTGAACAATATGGCATATGTCGTGGAATGCGTAAGACATAGCATGCTGGAAAGTAGCTCCAGCATTCTTCAAGCCGAACGGGAGCTTTTTATAAGCAAAGGTACCCCATGGACAGATGAATGCAATCTTGTGTTGATCGACAGGTAAAATATTTATCTGATTATACCCCGAAAAGCCATCCATCAGGGAATAAATCTCACTCCCAGCACATTCGTCAATGATTTGATCTATGAAGGGAGTGGGATAGTTTTCCTTGGGATAGGCCCAATTAATATCACGGTTCTGTAGTCAATTTAGCATCCTAAATTGCTAGCATAAATTATCAACCAAGGCTAGTAAACTGATGAAGTGTGGTGCACTATATGTGCTTAAGTGACCTCTTCCTTACTTCGTTGTATGTGTTTTTCTTATTGTTTTTATTTTAATGCAATGAGGATCTTCTATCAAACTTAAAAATGAAATTAAATGACAGAGCTGAACTAAATGTATTCTACCTCCGGAGCGGTCTAACTAAATTAACATGCAAATAGTCTATGGAATTCTACAACCCATCTTGTTCATGATGAATGATATTTTGGAAGAGTTTGTAAAACAGTCCTGGCTGTATTATCCAATGGAATTGAACATAAATGTAAAACTGAAAGAAAATACAATTAAAATCTAAGACACCACAGCTATTTCTTACTCATTATTATGATATTTTGGAAGAGTTTTGTAAGAGTAAGAATGGCTATGCCACTTAGTGTAAACAACCAACTAAATCCTACAATACCACAGTTATGCCTTATTCATCATAATGATATTTTGGAAGAGTTTATTAGCGTAAGTCTAACTGTGATAATTAACGAAAGAAATACAATTAAAATCTAAGACACCACAGCTATTTCGTACTCATTGTTATGATATTTTGGAAGAGCTTTGTAAGAGTAATAATGGCTATGCCACTTAGTGTAAACAAGCAAATAAAACCTACAATACCACAATTATTCCTTATTCATCATAATGATATTTTGGAAGAGTTTATTAGAGTAGGTCTAACAGTGATAATTAACGAAAGGAATTGCAACTAAAAATGCTAATTAACTCAACATAATACAACCAAATATTTTTCATCTAATAATGATATGTTGGAAGAGATTTTTAAGAAAAAGAATGGTTGTAAGATAATGAGGATCTTTTAATCTAACTGCAAAATAGAAAATTCTAATTAACTCAACATAATACAACCAAATCTTTTTCATCTAATAATGATATGTTGGAAGAGCTTTTTAAGAAAAATAATGGTTGTAAGATAATGAGGATCTTTTAATTAAACAAATAATGCAAGACATGATTTAAAAGCTAACAACACATAATTAAAAACTACTTATCTAGAAAGCATGTAGAAGCCTCGTTGGATAGTAGGGGCCCTCTGCTACCAATTTGGTGAAGTTATTCAGCTCCTTAAAGTTGTAATCAAAACATCATCAAAGAACTGAATTTCTCTATTGAAAAAAACTCACAAATCTACATCCCATTCCATCTTAAACTTTGTTACAAAAGACTCTCTATTCCTTTCTCTCCTACTCCTATTTTCTCATTACCCATGATAGGAGAAAGATTCTCCTATTTATACAAAATATGAGAAGTTATCTCATTAATGGGAGTCCATGAATCTCTCCCTCCAACTCTAGAGTTACAATCAAAATAGGAAATGATAAGACACATGTCTTTCTAGAATTTCAACACAACTAAGAAAGGAGACACATATCCTCTTAGAGTTTCAATACAACAAGGAAATGAGACACATGTTCTCATGATACCATGATCTTCTCCAACCAAATTCGAATTTTGCCTTAGAGCGCCACATAAGGGTCTTCTAGAAGTCTCCTTTTGACCTACACATGTCACAAAACTCATAACACACACATATATATATATATATGAAACTATGTTAATTTTCTAGTTTTTAATCATAAATTCACTTTAAATACATAAAATAAATAACTTTTGAAAACAAGGATCCTAACCCATATATTTATGAAAAATGGTTACTTGATGTAGGGCTTTAGGTCAGATGGCTATGAAATAAGAGCTAGATGGTTATGACATAATGGAAATATGTATGAATATGGAAAACACTTTTGAGACTCAACAACGGTAATCAACACAGACTCTTATAGTACCCTGTTTCTTATCTACAGGGATAATATTTGAGACCCATTCTGTGAGGGGAATCAAGTAAATGAAGCCCACGTTCAGAATTTTTTCAACTTCTGCTTTAATGGCAGCGGCTTTGTGAGGATGCACTGGGTGCAGGTGTTGGCGCATGGGTTTCGCACCAGGATAGGTAGGAATCTCGTGCACTACTATGCTAGGATCAATCCTAGGCATTTCTTCATAGGACCAAGCGAACACATCTCTGAATTCACGGAAAAGATCAGTGTAAACTCGTATCTCTTCAGGAGAACAAGTTACTCCCATATGTATGTTTTCAACTATCCCCGGTTTGACGGAGATGTCGATCAGATTTGTTTGAGTAATTTTGCTCAGGTTTCCTTTCGAAAGGACCTCATATACCAATATAGGCGTCTAGAGAGGGGGAGTAGAAACCTGAGATGCAAAACGCTCTAGAAAATCTAACATTGCCCCCAGGCTAGGCATGAAAGAGGAACGATGATGTCCATCGCTCCAAGGCATCTCTTCAAGAGACATTGTTTCAACAATGGCTTCGTCGGAAGGGAAAATATCTTTAAGAGGATCAGCCGAGTTGGCCTCGCCGAGCTAGGGGGATTGAGAATAGATATCTAAATCCATGCTCGTGGGAGCATGTTGAGAGGGAGGAGGATCAGATGTGGCGACGATTTCACAGTAAATAATCTCTACTGGAGTTAAGGGCATCAATTCTCCAAAATCAGTCACCTGTTCAGGCGAAGGGATGATCCATGGGTCATTATACCTAGAGATCATATTAACTTCAACGGTGTGCGGTGGTGGAGCGGGAAAAATACTCATGAGGATGGGGTCCTTGAAGAGACTGGGTCCTACACTGTCAGGAGGATTAGGGATCTGATCCACGTAAGCAACATTGTTCTCAGAGGTGGAGGTGAAGAAAGAAAACTGATCCACAGTAATAATTTTTCCCTAATGATGGAACTTAGGAAGTTGGAAGAGAGTGGATGGCACGCATAACATTGTGTGAGTCCAACTATGACTGAGAAGCAGGTTGTAGTTAAGCTTGGCGTCAACCACTTCTACTTCTACGCTGACTGTCTTCCCTTGTAACATAATTGGCAAACTCTTGAGAACACCCAGGGGTTTCGATTCCCGACCATAGAATGCCTCTAAGGCATTGGGAGATGATGAAAGCGCTGGAGAGCTAATGGCCTTCCAGTAGGCGGACAACATGACACAGGTAGAAGCACCTTCATCCACAACGACCCTATGAATGTTAAGACCGTTGATCCCGACTTGTATCACAAGAGAAATTTGATGCGAAAGTTGGGGTGTAAAGTTTTCTAGGTCAAAGGTGAGAAGACTAGAATCAGTGGGATCGATTCCACTGATCGTAGACAACAGAGATTTCCGTTGCGAAGGGAAAATTTGAAGGACTTCCAATGCAGACATGGCAGAAGGCGCCTGAGCCAAATCCTCAACAATACTGTAGTGCTGAGCGGCACGAGCATTTGGATTATAGGAAGACCTTCGTAGAACACCTTTAGAAGGTGGCCTCACAATAGTTTCAGCAGTAGGCTTCTCAATTTCCAGAGGAGCGGAGACAGGAGGAGGAGGTGGGCCATCCACAATTTCCTTCCTAGCTGGCTGACGCGATACAGCATAATTCTTCGAGCGTGTAGCAATTGAGACAGGTGCTGCACCATTCATCATAAATACCTGGGACCCAAATGGTGCAGATGGTGAGGGATGCTCAACCATCTGGGTCTGCTGAGACGAGAACGGTTCTTCAAGAACTGCCGGAGTCCTTTCAGGAGTTGAGTAATCTCAGATCGTCAGGGAAAATCTTTGGTATAGTGATCTCCCTCACAGATAAGGCAGGGGTACTTCGGTTTACATTGGGAACTGTCATCAGTATGAGGTTTAGGAGACTCTGGTTTTGGGACGTCGGGTTTGGATTTTCCTTTGCCCTTCTTCTTTCCTTTGGAGGATTTTTCTGTAGGATTAGCCTGAACGATGTTGACCTCCGCAGTCTTGCCAGAATCTGGAGGAGTGGGGAGAGTAGAATTATTGGAAGAATTATACTTCTGCTTCCCATTTGAATATTTCCGAGAATTTTGAGACACGGAACCAAGAACACCATCCACTGCTCGGGTAGGTGGAGCTTTAGAGGTTCCCGGGCGTGGAGCATTAGTAAATATATCATAAAGCGTGTCGGATTGAGAGTATACCAGATCAAGATACTGGGCACGTGCAATGGCCTGTTCCTCAGTCACACATGCCCCCATAGCAATATCTTGAGTGATTTTGTTAACAAAGGATGTGGTGAACCAATGAGTTAGTAGTTGATCAGGTATATCAAACTTGATTAGCCTACGACGATGTCACCACTCATGAATATGATCGGATATGTGGGTGGCTTTATACTTCTTCAAGGAAGTTAGGAGATGCGTCTCGGCTTCATAGCGAACCGATAACTGAAAGTGGGTGAGAAAAGCCATTGCTAAAGTATTGAAATCCTGAAAGATGCCACGGGGTAGTTCAATATACCACTTAGCGGCAACACTAGTAAGAGTGCTATGGAAGAGACGTAGACGAATTGAATCATCGACCTAAGAATTAGACGAGCACCACAAATGGTAGGTCATTACATGAGCTTGGGGGTCTTCACCAGCTTTACCTTCAAACTTAGGGCAGTCACCGGGTACCTTGGTCAGAACCAGAGGCCAATAAGGATTATGAAGAATCAGATCATTGGTTAATTTAGAAATTTCCTGTAACTCCAAGGTAGCCAAGAACGACAATTGCAGATTGAACGACATGCCAGGCCCTCGATAAGGACTTGTACCTGTACTCCATGCTGGTTGAGTGTATCCTTGACCCCATGGGTTTTTTTCGGAAGGATTCTGACCATAGGGGGTATAAGGCATATAACCAGTCTGATTTGGTTGCTGGTAACCAGTGTACGGGGGTTGATAACCAGAGTATGGACCCTAATTATATGTCGGTCCCGTTTGAGCAGTCTGTGGATTAGGTTGCTGAGTATAGGTGTAGCCGGGTTGTTGAGTGTAATAATGGGAACCTTGGGGCGGATTATAAGTTGGTCGTGATTGACTGTGAGGGTAGTAACCGCCTTGAGGTTGAGCGGGTTGCTGATAAGTGGGACCCTGCTGAGCGCGATAATTAGGGTGCACCGGTTGATTCGGTTGTGGCATCGAGTAAATCGGCTGTTGAGCAGGGTTAACAGGATGTATAGGCTGGCTTGGTTGGATAGGCTGGCCAGGCTGAATGGGCTGACCTGGTTGCCTCGGGTGAACAGGTTGTGCCGGTTGCACAGGTTGACCTGGCTGTTGTGGAACACCAGGTTGTATTGGATTGTCTGATTGGCCTGGTGGTGGAATAGAGCCAGGTGGCGGCTGGTAACCGGTTTGACCTACGGCAGGACCATAAGATGATCCTAGCTGATGTGCAACATTGAGACCAATAGGATACTGAGGTTGCATAGGTTGGGAAGGTTGGACTTGCCCCCTAGGACCATATACCGGCCCTGGTTGGTATCCCGGTTGGCCTGTGAGTCCTTGAGGTTGCCCAGGTTGGACTCCAAGGAGAGGCTGCATAGGTTGACCTGAAGGGTTGTAATACTGTCCTTGTAGACCGTATAATGGCCCTTGCTGGCCCGAAGGGTAGCCCTGTAAGGGTTGTCCTTGCGGGTCATAATGATAGCCAGGCTGGCCAGAAGGTTGCCCTTGAAAAGGTTGTCCTTGCAGGTTATAAGTCTGCCCAGCCTGGTTAGACGAGAAACCTTGAGCATGAAGGTGAGCCTCTGGAGTGGGTAAACGTAAAGGATTCCCGTACTCATCATACTGATATGGAAAAACGTACACGGGCGTACTGTCCTGTGCATAATGTGAAAGATACGAGTGGTTGGGATCTTGAGAGGATTGTCCGACCTTGGGGTTTGATTGTTGTAAGGACAATCGATAATCCTCAGGAGATATGTTCTCCGGCATAGCAGATGCTATATAGACGTCTTCGGGAAGTGATGTGGTCCTTACGGACTGAGTGGTAACAACAGGTGTAGATGCAGCCACACAAACAGTGGGCCTAACGGGTACAAAAGTGACCTAAGGGGATGACGTGATGGGTGTCCTAGGAGACATCCCCAATGAAGGAATAATGGGCCTCATAGAAGGAGTCGATATCCCCATAGTGGCAATGATGGTGATAATCTGACCTAAAGATCTATACCCTGCTGGTAGTGAAGGACCAGGCGAAGACATGACAGATAATTCGGGGTTTTCCTCTGGGAACAACTGGTAATATTCACCAGACGTGGGGATTTCCTCACTAGGAGAATGGCTGGATGCACCCATATCTGAACCTGTCACTAGATCTCGTAATAGACGGCGGGGACTAGGAGGAATAACAACAACTATAAAAGGCGAACCTGATGTAAGAGGAGGGAAATGTTCCCTTACTCCAAATCCAGAACAAGGGTTGGATTAGGGCCAATTGAACTCAACTGGTCCTCCAAAGGGAAGCTCAGAAAGAACCGGTCCCCCGTCGGGAAACTCGAAAAAAATGGGCTGCTGATGTTCAACAGAGGATTTCGAGACCTCCGATGAATCATTCGTATATGGAATATGAGTAGATGAAACTGAAGGTTCCGCCACTATGCTAGTAATGAAGAAAGGAAAAGATAAAACACAACACATGGGCTAAAAAACACTCAAGGCACACAATCAAACAGCTAATAAGCAAAATATAACAGGGTGTGTGATCATGGGTGATTTATTTTACGACATTCAAACTTAGAAACTTCACCGTTTCATGTTTTAAAGGTCAAGAAACGGATGAAAGATGACTCTATCTCTTTCAGTTTTCAAGCAAGTGTGAAAGGACAAGCGCTTGGTGATCTTTTCAAATTTAAGGAGTCAGATAAGATCAAAATGACTGCTCAGGAATGCTAGACAAAGGGTGTACCAAATAACTGTGAACTGCAATATACACCTTGGTTTCAAAATGAAAGAGAAATCAACCAAGGACTTAACGTACGTGCAGGCAATCTCTTCGAATGCTGTGTCCGGTGTATCACGGGTATAGGGCGGCAGACTCGGCTTCCTATGGATAAAGTATAAAAACCTAGTGGGGTCTCCCTTTATATACGCGATGGTACGAGGAGCACAAGTCCGTACTAGCGCTGTCTAAATCCAAGAGGCGAACGAAAACTACTAGGTTTAAAGACGACAGAACACGTCTCTAGCCTAGACCTCTAAATATTTCGTTAATGTTTTAATGTTGCCTTAGTGTAAATTGAATAAATTTTAATGTTTATCTTCAATTATGTTTCAATTCTCAGGCCTTAGCGAGTGTTATGTCTCAAAATCTCCTAAATGCACACTACATGCCACAGTATATCATTTCATTCGATGAAAGCTAATTACGAGAGAGTTAAGAGCTTTTCACACAATAACAAAATGACCAGAAAAAAACCAGTGATGTATCTAATGCAGCTAATGGAAACTAAAAGCTTTTCTTTCAAAGTTACTAATCACTAATAACACCGAAAATATTTAATTCACACTAACTAATCCAAAGCAAAAGAGATTTTTTGTATTTTCAATGTTTAAGAGCAAAATGCACTAAACAAAATGACAACTAATGAGACAAGAAAATTGAGGAGCGATAGTAAAAGAGAAAAACAATCAAATTTCACTCAATGCAAGCACACAATCAGACCTCAAATTGACAAAAATTCCCTCAAATCAAAAGACACCCAAAGACTCAAATGAACCATGTAATCTAGGCCCAAAATGAGACAAGGCGGAATTTGAATGAAGAAGAAGCCAATCACTCAAATAATGCAATAAAACGACAGACAACCACCAAACGAATGCAGAGAAGCAATCACAAAGTTGACTGAACAGATAGAAACCACAAACTCCCAAGGGAGGCTCGACGCACAATAGCACCTAGATGCCCTAGGGCTAGAATGTAAAATCGACAGAAGAGGGAAAACAACCAAAGGATGAACGTCACAGTCAGTCAAACAAGGTTCTAGAACACTCAAGCAGTCAAAGAAATGAAACCAAAAACACAAATCAAGCTCAGAAATATCAATACCAAGAAAACCCTAGCACCTCACAACATTTGCGCGACTGTCAGGCTGAAACTAGCGCCATAACAGGATTGGCGCGGGTGGTAAATTGGAAACTAGTGCCAATTGGTGCGAATGTCAGGCTAATAAGCGCACCAGTCAAGTTTTCTATGCAAAAATAAAAAAGAGCAATCCAAGATGCAGACCAGTGATGTTGAATCTCAAACCAAAAGTCAAAGACACGAAAAGATTCAGCCAAAAGAGCTGATCAAGCAAACAAAGTCAAGAATCGACCGAAAGACAAGACAATACTCTAAGTGTTCAGTTCATAAACTAGACCGGATATTGACTGAAGCAACATTCATCTACTTTCGCTAATGTAGAGCAAGAGAGTTTCAAAGGCTATCTGGCTAACTTCAGGCTCCGTCTATAGTTTATAAAGCAAACAACAAGCTAACTCCCCAGTGGAGACGCCAATTTGTTGTAGAGGTAAATCCCCTTTGCAGACAGAGGCAATCCCTACTAGCCCAGATCGGGTCTAGCAATAATCGTATCATGCTAAGGTGCAAGTTCCTAATTGCGATAAACCAACTTGCAATGAAGGCCTACCTCAGGTCCAACACTGTTGTTTGTAGGGAAGATTGCACTCCCATTTCCTTGCTCCAGCAGATCACAATCCTCTCGCTTGTCACGATCGAACACCTGCACACACAAGAAACACGACAAACACAAGTGTAAAACCCGATATATGCAATTATGTATCAGTCAGAGAAGACACAACTCATGATCATAATGAACAATATGAGTGGAACCATAACCAAATTCGCTTATCATTAATTCATACAAAGGAAAATAAAACCTGGCTCTGGCGTTGTATCTTCCTTCAGCGGGTCGTCAATGGAATACGTCTCGGTAAAGCTTGTCGGGAATGGAGACAAGCCTCTCTCTTCGATCATCAATCTCCTTGCTACTGATTTGGCACTATGAGTACAACATTCTTTAGGCTATGAAGGCTCTTGGAGACTAGCTTGCAAAGGGAAATGGAAAGCTTATATAGATGGTGGAAAGGGAGTTGGGATCCCTACAATCATAGGATTGGCCCTATCCTCAAGGAAGATTCCATGAGAGGTAGAAAACTACTTCCTCTACATGGAGAACTGAAGCCAAATGTCCCAACTCGATTTAGAGTCCAGTTCAGGAGTTTTTTGGAGTCAATCTTCCGCCATTTATTTTAAAAAAACACTCCTTATTAAGCCTGGTGCGGGTACAACACTGAGATAGTGCGCCAGTTGGCGCGCCCTCTTTGGAGGATTTACCCCATTGGCATGAGTATGACACTGAGCAGTCGCGCCAAGGATAAAAAGGCTATTTTTAGGGTTTTTCACAAGGATTTGTCTTCGTAGGAATGAAAGTCCATGTGTAGGGGAATGTCATGAAAGTGTTTTCAGATCATGTCACTGCTCACAGGTCATGAAATAAGCCCTCTAATGTGCGGGATGGGGAATTGCAGGGATGGTGCCAAATTGCTGTGTAACAGTCGCCTTTCTCCATTTTTATTTTCCTGAGCTTTTCCTTCAGTCCCAATTTTATATGATCACTGCTTCTCTGAAACAGATCTATCAAAGCCTTCCACATTGCATATGGAGTCGCTTTTCCATGGAGACTTTAGACAATGTGGTATTGTAATCCCTCCAATAATACCCTCCTCACCCTTGCTAAATTATTTTTCCAAGCATCAAGAAGAGTGGCGTCTGTTGCTGCGGGTTTGGGAATATCATTCTCAATGAATTCTTTCAACGCGTTGTCCTCCAACACTACCTCCATTCTGTCTTTCCATGCAATATAATTAGAGATGCCATCGAGTGCATACTCCAATATCAAGCCTTTGAAAGCCATCTTGATCTGCTGTCGCACCAAAGAATACTTCTGCAAATTCGAATGCTATTCAGTGACAAAATCAATTTCTTCTCCACTATAGTGATTTCCTGTGCTACGACACCATGCAGAAATTATACAAACGTATGTATATCAATGGATTCAATCCGATCAAGCAATGTATTAAAGCTAGATACTGAATCCTTCTACAAATCAATTGCAGAAAATAAACATGATCGCCAATCACAATAAGTAAATAAAGAAGAAAATCAAACCACAACACAAATATTTTTCCTGGGAAATATTACTGCTGAAAACCCCTCTATCTTTTATTTCATATTCAACAATGAATCATGAAACAATTACAATGCACTCTTCTCACACGAGTCTCCTGCACTCTGCCTATCATCTCACACTGATTCAAAAAAAATCAGGCCAACACTTATCCAATTCTCAGCTTGCCTTGATCACACAATTGATGAGGAATGCAATCCCTATTGCTTAGGAATTTCATCCTTTCTCAGCTACACAAGTATCATGGTGTTTTAACTGCATTTGGGAAATTTTCTAATAATAAAAATGATAGTCAAATTCCCTTAAACCTTTTTCTCAAATGGGTTGCCACTGGAATTGACATGCATGAAAATATTAATAGTAGATCATCAATTGCATGAGAGATCATTGGATGTGAATTAAATCTGATTTAACTCACTTGATCTCTCACTAGTGCAACAAATAATTACAACTAGTTCAACTGACTTTAACTCACTTAATTGAGTTAATTGATTTATCATGCATTAAACTCATGCACTTAACTGCAACTTGAACTCTAAAACACATATAACCACTCTGGATGCCTCACCAATCACCCTCAACTTGAAATTCATGAGCTAACTGAGTCTATCACACTCAATTAACTATTACAAGTGTTCATGAGATAAGATTACAAATTATTGTCCAATTTAATTAAGGGATAATTAAATTAGACACATTTCAAATTTATTAAATAAATTTAGTTGCACACTAATGTATCGCTAGGATGCATCACTACATGACCTGTGGTCCCACACTAGTGTAGGTGCTGTCATGTTGTTTCTTGATGCCAATTTAACTGTTTCTTGTTGCAAATTTCAACACTTGCAAGGGTTGTATTCTCTCCATGTTCCTTCTGAAATAACAACTTCATTAGTGCTGTAACTTCTCATAATTCTTTCTTCTTTATGTTATTGAAGGAGAGTTTTATTAATGTACTACATGGTTTTTGTGGTGCAATTGTATCTCTATGAAGCTGGAGTTTAGGATCTTGGTTTAAGATGTCTAATGTTGCTGATTATTACGTGCTTGACTGAAGGTTATCATGGTTATGGAATGATGTACTTGCAATAGTATGTTTCTTTGTAGGAGAAAATTATCATTCCGTTGTTCAAAATTTGATGTACTCCTTGTTTCATTCATGGAACTTAATGAGAAGGGATCAAGCCATAGATCTGCTCCAGGAGATGTAGCCCAAGAGGGGTGAACTACTTCAACCATTTCTGTTTTTGACTGATGGCTATATGTTTTCATTCCATGTTTCATGTCATGTAATAGAATTCATAAACAAAAATTCACCAAAACACTTAACGCCACCTACTTCTACTTGCTATATGGAGGAAAAACCTTAGACACAATTTTTTATATTCTGAACAGGATCTTAACGTAGCATTACTAATATTCCCATTCATATCACAGATTGAGGATGATAAGATGAGATATGGGCTAATTGAGTACTGAGATAATAAAATAGTTCTGTCCAACAATATCTAGTGAAAATGGAATCTCTTTCACTTACAATAATATTTGGGTTTCCATGTAGATTTGGAATTGTTTCCATAAATACAGTAATACCTGTACTGGAATATCTTGGAATGATTCTCCAAATTTTTTTGGAGATACCTAGAAATAGATGATTTCGATGTTTGAACTTCTAGTGAGCATAATTGTTCAATTACACCTCATTGTTTTTTTTTTCCACAGAAAAAAATCGAACCATCTATTGATATAGAAAGGTTACATATCATATGCTGGGCATTTCTTTTCCCTTGTTTTCAGAGAAAACCAAAACCGCTGTTTGTAGAAAAATCCAGAAGCTCCCCCCAAACATCCCTGTCAAAAACTATTCTTTGGGACAGCAAGATACATGTAATTTCCCCAAACTCCCGGCTTCCTAATCAGCCGAAACAGAGTGATGGGAAAACCACAATGTCAAAAAGCCAGATAGTAGACACTGTACTGGAAATATGGAAGTATAAAGTTCGAAAGTGGGCAGGATCTCAGGCCTCCTATGAAAGGAAAACATCACTGAGTCTTGAATAAGTTTTACATAAACAAAAATTATAACAGCAGTATATACATCAAAATAGAAACCAGAAAAAAGAGAGGAGTTATGCAAATGCTGGAGGAGAAAGTCGCCTTGCCACCCCATCAACCACCTCTTCTACTGTCCATGCGCCCATATCCTGCTCAGAGCCTTTTTTTGAAAGGCTGTCTGCTTCTGAATTTCTTTGCCTGAAAATATGACAGATAATGAGCTCAGAAAACCAACTTTTAAGACGAAAAATCTCATTAAGTAAAGGAGATAACAAAAAGTTCCTGCAATGTTGTGAGCCATTGGCCCACTTAATAATGTTCGGAGAGTCACCAAAGATCTGAGCCTCACGCTCATTGCACAAGGAGAGCCAACAAAGTAGAAGGTGCAAAGCTTTTAGCTCGGAAAAATTATTTGTTCCGGTACCAAGCCCAATGGATGCTTTGAGGAGTTTTCCAGAGGAAAAATGAATAACCAGGCCAGCTCCGCATCTCTTGTTGATATCTGAGGCCCCATTGAAGTAAGCCCAGGGGATGGAGCCCTTTATTTCTTCTTGCTGAACAGACCTGATATTCTGTGAGGTGGAAGGAGATGGGATGTTTTCATAAATGGCCACCCCCTCTGCTGCTAGTCTGGCAATAGGAAAAAATGTGTCTTTAAAGATTAGGTGATTTCTGGCAAGCCAGATTCCCCATACAACCAACAGGGGCAACACTCTGACTTTTTCATTGGGCACCTGCTGCCACCAAGAGTTCCAGGCCTCAGATATTTCCTCCCCCTCCCAACTGAAAGGTGTGTTAGTCAATCTTAGCATTTCATTCCAGAGACTTTTAGAGAAAGATTAGGAAAGGAAAATATGCTGAGCAGTTTTCTCGCTCTCCTTGCACAAGGGGCACCACCCAGGTCCAATTTTCCCCCTTTTTTGAAGAAAATCCCATGTGGGGAATTTCTTATGAATAACACACCAGAAAAATAATCGGGTCTTGGCTGGCCCTTTCAATTTCCATAGTGGCTTGGCCCACCAACTTGGTTCCTCCCATCCCTTTTGAGACATAAGCCAGTCGTATCCCGATTTTGGAGAGTAAAGACCAGTCTGAGAATGAACCCATCTCAGTTCATCTGGCTTTTCGGGAATGCAGATATGAGAATTCAGCAGTACTTATCGGAAGACCCTCCATTCCTGGAGCCATCTTTCATCTAGACCAAGAGTTTCCCCCGATAACCACTCCTGTCGCCGGATAGAAGAGTTTGCATGGTCTGCAATTTGATGGAGAGAGGATAGCCCTTTGCTGTTAAGGTCTTCGATCAGGTCTCGTGAAAGGGCAAAGGAGTCTAGACAGCCCACCCAAGGGTCTCTCGCAAGCCTTACTGATCTACTGTCACCCACATTCCATGCCAAGCCTTTTTCAATAATCTGAACATCAGCCACCAAGGCTTTCCAGAACACAGATGAATTTTTTGATGATTTGTTGGGCAGTCTAGTCCATTCCAATGGTGTGATTGGGTCGATATACTTTCTTCTGGTTACAGCAGTCCAAATATTTTCTGAAAAAAACAGTCTCCTGGTTAATTTGGCAGCTAAGGATTTAGAAAAGGGGAGCAAGTCCTTTATCCCCCATCCTCCCCATCATTTTGGTCTGACAATTTTATCCCATGCAACCCAGGGCGTGACATGTTCCTTCTTCTGGCCAGCCCATAGGAAACTGCTGCAGATTTTATTAATTTTCAGGAGGATACACTTGGGCACCCAGATGAGACTAGCCCAGTAGACTGGGATGGCCAAGACCACAGATTTGATAAGGACAAGGCGACCAGCCCTTGACAGCCATTTAAAACTCCAATCATTCATTCTGTGCTAAATTTTAGCTAGGAGCCAGGACCAATCTTGAACCCTGTAAGAATCAGGCTTGAGATAGAATTCGAGATATTTGAACAGGTCCTGAAGGGACTTTGCTTCGAAAGGGAGAAGCTCTTTGGCTGTATTCACTTCTAAAGTCGAGAGCCCTGTGGATGTGATGGAGGATTTCTGTTCGTTTATAACCAATCCCGTGGCTTTTAAGAAGAGATCAAGGATCCTTTTTAGGTTGCGGTAGTCATCCCGACTCCCATCGTAGAATAAGAGAATATCATCAACAAAGGGGAGATGGGTCACCCAAAGATTTAGCCCAAGTTCGATCCCTTTCAGTTCACCGTGTCTTTTAGCCTCTTTGATAATTAAGCTGATACCTTCCGCTGCTAGCAGGAATAGCAGAGGCGAGAGAGGACATCCTTGGCGCAGACCCCTTTGAGGATTGAAAAAATCCGAAGCAACACCATTAATCAGGACAGCAATTGAGGTCGAAGAGACACACCCCATAATCCACCTTACAAAATCATGCCTGAAACCAAGGTGCGTTAGGAGGAGCCTTAAAAAAATCCAGCTGATTCTATCAAAGGCCTTGGAGAGGTCAATCTTGATTATGGCCCCTTTTTTCCGACTCTTTTTCAGGCTATGAAGGGTTTCCTGGGCCACCCCAACAGCCTCGTGTATTTGATGACCATCTAAAAAACCAAATTGTTCCACAGAGATGTGTTTCGAGAGGAAGGGTTTCAGCCTGGAGGCAATGAATTTTGCAATGAACTTGTATAAGCAGGTGCACAAGGAGATGGGGCGGAAATCATTAAAGGAAGAGGGATGTTCGGACTTGGGGATGAGGGTCAAGAAGGTAGCATTGAGAGGCTGGTAGACCAACCCTGAGATCCTGGATTCTTCCACCATCGCAGTCAGATCGTCACCAAGGGAGTCAAAAAAGTGGAGGAAGAATTCCACAGTCCAGCCATCTGGACCAGGGCTTTTCTCTTTTTGCATTGACTTAAGGGTAGCTTCCACTTCATCTTTGGAGACTGGAGACATCAGACATTCATTGCCTTCTTCATCAATGAAACTTGGAAAATATTGAGCTACTCTTATAACTTCAGCAATGGAGGCTTCTTCTGGGGCTTTGAAAAGATCTTTGAAGTGGGCAACCCCTAGAGAGGCAAGCTCTTCAAAAGACTGAGCCTTTTCCCCATTTGATTTTGGCATTTCCCAGATGGTGTTTTGATTTTTCCTTCCTTTAGCATATTGTTGGAAAAATTTTGTATTTTCATCCCCTGCTTGTAGCCAAATAGCCCTGCTCTTTAAACGCCAACTTTCCTCCTTCACCTAAAGTATTCTCCTTCGGTCTGCTTCAAGCTTCCGAATTTTGTCTCGAGAAGCCGAGGTGGCATAACCACCCCCTTCAGGGTCTTCCAGAAGATCAAGTTCTACATTAATAGCCCTCAAGTACTCATCTTCCTTAAGAGACTTTTGAATAACCCAGTTCTTGGTAGCTTCTTTTAGTCGAGTTAGTTTGTTCATAAAAGCCTTACTTCGGCTCAGCCTCTCCCCAGCTTCTAACCCAATCCTCCTCCAAGTGGAGTGAAAAAGAGCAACAAAAGAATCATCTGCAAGCCAAGAGGAGTTGAATTTAAAGGGGGACCCCGGTTTTTTCTGAGTTCCTTTTGTCTCCAACAGGATCGGGAAATGGTCAGATAGGCCCCCTTCACCCACCCAATGCCGGAAGATTGATAACTTTTCGAAAAGATCTTCACCCAAAAGAAAGTGATCCAGCTTCTTACCCACCCAGTCATCTCCCACTCTTTTGTTTCGCCAAGTAGGTCTAGATTTAAGGAGTGTGAGATCAACCAGGTGGGAGGAGGCAATCTTGGAGAGGAAGAAGTCTGTTAGAGGGTCAGCTCGGGCATTGGCTCCCCAAGATTCCGAGACCCCCAAAGAAAAGTTGAGGTCACCACCAATGATCAGATTTGGGTGGGCAAGAAAGGATTTTTGGAAAAAAGAGGACCAGAACAACTCCCTCTCCTGACAGGGCCCATAAACATTAAGGAGAAGGAGAGGTAGACAGAGCTCCCTGGAATAAAGCTCTAGCGCCAGAGAGTTTTCAAGCCCCCAAGTAGAAATTTCTCTGAGATTTCCTGCTTTGTAGCTGGTGAGCACCCCACCAGAGCGGCCGTTTGCATCAATGGCCTGAAAGCACCAGCCAGGAAGCAATTTGGAGAGAAGAGTAATGATATCCTCCCCTTTACCAAGAGTTTCTTGAAGCATTAGAATATCAGGATTGTAAGATTTGATTAAATCCCTCAGAGCTAGTTTTTTGGGTTGACTAGCTAACCCTCTGCAGTTGTACGATAGAAGGATCATTTCAAAGTACCAGGGGGTGGCTGTGCCGCTCTAAGAACCCTAGTCAGAGATTTTTGTTTCCCATCTACAATTTCTATCTTTGCCTTTTGTTGTGCCTTTAAGAGGTTTGATTTTCTACCTCTCGATTTTCGGGGCCCTATAGGTACCAGGTCCTGCTCTAAACCACTGGGAATTGAGTCTATCCCGGGATGATTAGCCAGATATCTTAGATTGTAGGGAGGAGAAGCAATGGAGAGAGCAGGCTCCAAGGGACAACAAGGGGCCAGAGGGGTTACCTGGGAAGGGGGAGGGAGGTCAGAGGGTGGAGGCACCGAAACAATCAAACTGTCAACAGGAAGGGAGTTCAAGTTTAAGGAGGAGAGCTCCATCTGGAGCTTCCTGGAAGGACCAGGGTCAGAAATGAAAGAGACAGAAGCTGAATCAGAAAAGCAAAGGGAGGAGGGGAGAGAGAGAGGCATACCCGCCTGTGAAGCCCCTGCTGTTCCAGGTGCAGAAGGAAACTGAGAGGCAGTCAGCACAGGAGAAATCTCAGGGAGTGGGTTGGGTACAGCCTGCTGCAAAGGGTCACTGGAAGTCACAATCTCCACATCGGCCTCTAGGTCCTCCTCCATGGGTTCCTTCGGAGCATCCATGCTTGGGTCAGGAGCTGGATAAACCGTTGGCTTTCTGGAAAGTTTGAATGGATTCCTTCTGCGACGATGACCCAGAGGGCATTCTTTAGCCAGATGTGTGTATTTGTGGCATCTGTGGCAGAGAAAAGGCAAGTTCTCATAATCCAAATTTTTCAGGAATTCCAATTCTCTGTACTTTAAAGTCATAGCATCTGCGAGCCCTTCCCTAGGGTTGAGGCTTACAAGGATCCGAGCCACACTGAGATCGTTTTTTTGAACAAAGGACCTGTCAACATATAGAAACTTACCCAGAGTGTTTCCAATGGAGGTGAAGACCGAATCGACCCAAAAATGGAGAGGGAGCCCTGGAAATTTGACCCAAACAGAAGATTCGTTCATCTTTTCAGTCTGGGCGTCAAAACTGGGAGTCCATCTGTGGAGAAGGACTGGGTGCTTGCTGAAACACCAGTTTTTGTCGAGGACCTAGTTTTCATGGTCCTTTTGGGAAAAGAACATCGTAAACCACCCTCTGTCCAGGACCTTGATCTCTACTGGTTTTCCTGGTGCATGTGCCCATTCTGAATGAACCCAGTCCCGAATGTAATCTGCAGAGTATTTCCTTCCACGCACTCTGCCTACAAGCCTCAAATCTGATGCTACCATTGCTTCTTCTACGAGGATATCTACTCCAAGGGTGCAGCAAGGGTGAGGATCCTTCTTTTTGATAGGGTTCTGCTTCTTGCGCTTTCCTCCCACTACCTTCGTCTGCGCATTTTCCACCCCTAGCTCTTTGAACGGCTGGCCATCAGAAGCCTCTACACCAGGCCGCTCGTGGCTCCTCTCATCTAGATCACAATTATCACAATTTTCATGACTCGCCGCCCCCTCATCCAAAGGTTCCTTGACGGGCTGACCCTTCTCGGAGACTGTGACAACCCCAGGTTCAAGATCCTCCGGGTGGCTCGCCTCTGTTCCTATCTCAAGAAGCTTCGGGTGGCTTTCAAATCTGGTACCATGGCCAGTACCTCCATCGTGAGAGACTTTCTGAGGCTGAGCCCCGCTCACCTGAGCAGAGAAGACTGCCAAGCAGCTAGGAATTGATACCAGCTTGTGGCTCTGAATTGGGGCCCTATTTCCACATCCAGTCGCCTTAGGAACCCCTGCTCCAGTGACAGGCCTTCTCCAACCTTTATCTTTTGCATTTGAAAGTACTTTCTACGCATGCAAGCCGCAGCTTGCCACCACGTCTTCTAAGCCTCCGGTGAGAGGAGGGAATACTGAGGGATCTGGCCCCGAGAGGAGGGAGGAAGACCCATGAACCAAAAGGCGATCGTTAACGAGGCCATCAACCTTGGGGAGACCACCTCTGCAAGAGAGAGAAACGTAGTCGACCTTCAGAATGCTAGATGTGTCTGGGAGTTCAGATCTAGAGGAAAGGGAACCTGCACCTTCTTCTGAGTTTGGAGGGGCAGGTTTCACCGGAAACTTGGGAAAAAAATGTTAGAGGTTCTGGGCTGAAACTTCGTGACCCTAGACAGTGAGTAAATCTTCCGGTGCCGGCTCTACATCCACATAGTCGCGATCGAGCCCCATCTCAGCGATTAAAACCGAACCCTAGCTCGACACCTCTGGAAAAGGAAAACCGCTGAAGATCCAAAGTGAAAATTCCATCGCAAGGTGAGAAGAACAAAGAAAACCGCAACCTCCATTCTAGCCAGGGTTAAGACCAAACGGACAATCCACCTCGGAAAGCACTGATCATGACTGTCTCAAAAAAAATCCAAGTGGAAACGTGACCCTGACAGGTAAGGAAATCTTGTCACATCCCATCTCCCGCGTGGCCTGGGATACCCAGCCTGTAGTGAATCAGAAATCCACCATGCGGAGGAAAACCCTAGCTCGTACCAGCACCTCTTTGAATTTTTTCAATTACGCCTTGTTGTTATTTATTGAGAATATTTTCATTCCATTAGATTTGATTATATTTCCTTTTTTCCCTGCGATACTCGTTAATTCAACTTCCTTTCTATCCCAAAAAAATTTCAAGAAAATTTCTTGAAAATTAAAATCTATTGTCCCCAAATATTGTAACCATTGGACTCCTAGCACAACATCAACACCACCCATTGGAATATTAAATACATATTCCCCCATGGATAATTGAAATTATGGCACTTTACACATAAATTTATAGCTCCTCCACTTGCAACCATCACTTGACACTAAGGTGCTGGATATAGAAATAAATTGAATTCATTGTCTATCTTACAATGAATAAAATTATGGGTACTATTAGTGTTAGTATGTCAGTGATAAAAAATAACTCTTTCAGTTGTTTTTCTAAAGTCATACATCAATTTTTTTATACCTTTTCAAACAAGTTTTCAGAAAATAATTTTGGTCAATGAAGATGTCTAGGTCAAGTGTGCTGCTTCTTCATCTCATTCATCACCACCATCATTTTCAAGGCCATCTCCATCATCATGTTTTAAGGTTTAGGGTTATGTCACTCCACCTCATATAGGTCACTGTCTAGGGGTCATCTCTACCTTTGAATATGTTCAATTTGTCACCTAAAACAAGTCTCTAACCCTTCATCTCACTCATAAACACTAAAGAGGGAGCTAGCATGATTAGGGAATGAAATAAAGAAAATTTGCCTTGTTTTAAAAAGGTTCAAGTGTCAAAAATTTCAAAGAGGACAAATTTTCCTTATTGTCTCATTAAAAGGCAAAAAGGTCATTTCAAATGTCAAAAAGGAAAAAATATCATTTCAAGTTTATAAAAAGGAAAAAACAAAATCATTTTCACTCATTGTTATCTCTTGATGTGTAGAAGAGCAACCATCTTATCTCACTTTCACTCCAACAGTGGTCTAAAGTCCAAATACAAGGCCCAAATTCACTTAAAAACTCATTTTCTACCCTTCTTGCAGCTTGTGTTACACTCTTGTAACTCATGTTATGCTTCTAGGAGCTTCTGTTATGCTTCTGGGTAAGCGTGTTATGCTTTTGAGGAGTGCTACATAGCCTTTGTTACCATTTTGGCATGCTTCATAGGTGCTGCACAACCCTTGTTACACTTTCAACCACCTACTGTGACGCTTCTGTTAACACTGTTACACTTTTTCCTTCCCTTGTTATGCTTCTGGAGGAGAGGTAGATTTTGGTTTTTGCCTTAGAAAATCTTCAAACCAACTCAGTGCTTGGCATCATTACCTTGTGAAACCCTCATAAAATATTTCCATACATCTACCCATCCCATAAACACACTAGGGTTTTCATCATTTCAGTGACAAAAAATATGGAAAATGAAAAGAAGAGCTTCAAGGGAGGGTGCCACCTTAGGCTAGAACCCTTCATAATGCATGAACTCAATGCCTCGCCATTGGCCAGAAGATGCTTTAAGAGGGATCAATGTTTGAGATTTTGTGAAAGGCTTATGGAAGAGGGGTATCATCTTCAATTGACCATCCTATTTTCTACAAGCTTCAGCATGGGAAAGGTCACTATTATAGGTAAAGAGATAAAATTATCAGCATACCTAACTTCAGCAACAAGTATCCCTTGTCATGGAGAGCAGTGGTTCAAAGGCATGGAGTTAGACATTGAAAACTACAAACAATTTCTCAGGCATCATGCTAGAGAGGAGCCATATTACCTTTTTCCCTTCAGACACATCAGAAGCAAGTATGCTCCTTTGATGATGTTCGTAATGAAGTAATTCACATGTGAAGGAAGATTTTCCAGGTTGTATAGGTATCATATCAGGCTGTTAATGCATTTCACTAGGAACACAATTTCTCAAATAAGGCTGAAAAAATTGAAGAAAAGGCTAAAAGAAGCACAAATGAAGCTTAAAGAGAAGGATATATTGGACTTGTTGGTTGAATATTCCTTGGATATTTATCTCATCACTCACAGGTGCCATAGAACCAATTTTGAGAGTTTTTAAAATTTTTTGGAATTTTTTGTGATTTTTACAAAATTTTGTAAAGTCCTCATTGCCGAAGGGTAACAAACTTTTGTTACACTTATTTTGGGTACATCCAAATGATGATTTATTTACATTAATGGATGTATTTTTATGAGTACATCATAGATAAAGAGCCCCCATGGCATGAAAATCTATAATTTTGGATAAAAAGATAAAAAACCACTCATTTTTCATGTTTCTGTAATCTTTTTGGAGCCTCTGTTACAGTTTTGGAGTAACCTTGGGAGAATGGATTTTTGAAGGCGTTCCCGTGAGTAATTTTTCAAAATTAAAGATGTTCTGGAAACTAGAAACATAGGGATAGTTGAACATTCTTTTAGAAGTGGATTGAGACTAATAAAAGTGCCTCAAAAGTGCCTCCAAAGTTCTGTTACGCTTTTGCAAAGTTTTGTTACTCTTCTGTCATAAATGTGACAAATCAACATTGGATCCTCAAGACAATTGTCAAGCTCAGAAATTGTCACAAATTCAAGGTTTTGTTGTCCTATGAATTGGAATTAGATTTATTGAGTTTTTTTTCCTCCTATCATGAGGGAATATGTAATTTAATGTAAGGGACAAACACTCCTAGTTCATAGCTAAAATTCAGGGAATGGTTCTAACCTCCCTAGACTCTAGGAAATGACTCATATTGTGCATTTATGATCCATTTTGGATGGGATTTCGACTTTATGAGATGTCATAGTCTATATTTTCTATAAGTATATTCTCTTTAGTCTTTTTTTGGGTTGGATAGTCTCATATTACAATGGAGCTCTTGTAACCAACAATTTAGAATTGAATCAAAGACATATTTCATAAATTGTGTTGAGATACTTGTGGTATGCATTAGAGCATATGCTATTTTTATGTATGTTTATAATTTCATGGTTAATTATATATCTTATCCTTTCCATATGTTTATCTTGTAAGTTTATATGTAGGGATCATGTCTGTTCATGGTTAATTATATATCTTATCCTTTCCATATGTTTATCTTGTAAGTTTATATGTAGGAATCATGTCTGTTCATGCTCTGTTTTAGACAAGATTTACATTGCTATGTATATTTGATTCTAAATGAATGAATTCACCTCAATGCTCATTCAAAATCTCTTTAAATTCATCCTATACTCAATGACCTATTAAAAATTCTTTCAAATTACTTATCTAGCCTCACATATTCTCTGCAAATTGACCTTATAGTTTAGACCTAAAAAACCTTATAAACAGTATTCTCATTGTCTTTTCTATCCAACACTAAAAGCATCAAACAAATCCTATTTACTGAGCTTACATACCTAGCCTAAGATCATTAGATACTCAGTCATTCCTTTGAATGTAAAAGTGACAACGAGAGAGCCCTATTTGGTCTTGGTAGGGTTAGCTACCTGACCTGAAGACTGGTCTATGGTTACCTTTCTTCAATCCCATTTTCAGCCTTGGGAAGTTGGGGAGAGTGATAAAATTTTTGGCGCCGTTTCCGGGGAGAGATTGCTAAACTTTCCCTAGTAATATTTCTTTAATTCTCTGAAATTTAGACTTGTAGGTGTGTTACATAGTAATTTTTCACTGTCCCTTTACTCCCTGTTCCTTGATCTTGGAGGACCCATACATTGACCCTTGTGTACTTTCCAAGCATGGAATACATACCCCTGAACCAAAATTTTTCTGCCAATTCGTCTCCCTTTACAAATTTTCTGGAAGATCCCTATAAAAACCTGGTTTTCAAGGTCAGTGCTTTGTCTCAGTGTCTGACCTGCGCCGATAGCAGATATTTTCACTTAGACCCGCGCCAATCGACGCTCTGTCTTAATGTATGACTTGTGCCGATCCTATTTTGGAAATTTTTTTAAATAGAAACAAAGTTTCCACGACTAGAAGCTTCGCCAAGCAGAGAGCTGGAAATTGTTTTTGAGGATATGGCCGAGGAATTCCTCTTTGGGCTTCTTGTTCCCATAAAATAGGAATTACTCCAAAGGATAAGCTTTTTTCCCATTATTTGAGGGCCCATATCCTCCTCCTCTATTATTATATAAGGATACCTCTTTCACCTCTGCTACCCTAGCTGGTTAGAGGCAGCAATCATAGAGAGAAGAAGAAATTATAGCTTTGGGAGAATAGAGCAGAGTGTGATTGTTTTTATGTGTTAAGAACATAGTGAGACCTTGGACCTTTGTGTATGAGGGTGTTTCAAACGTGATTGGATACATACCTGCTAAAGGAGAGCCTCAACATCATGTCTTTGTTGTAAACTCCACTTGTCTTTATCATAATAAAATGAAACTGATGTTTATCTTCCACTCTTGTTTACATTTATCATGAGATTTCTAGCATTCCTTGATCATTTAGATAGGTTGTAATTGTTTTACGTTTGTCGTGGTTTTATGCTTGGCGTGGTGCCTTGATTGTCTATACAGGTAATCAGACGTTGGTAGCAGCGTGTATCGAGATTGGGGAGAACGACGGATCAAGAAGTTTCGACGGAATATGACAACATAGCATAAGAACAAGGTAGGTAATCTTCCTTACTTTGAATTTCATTTACAATATAGGAAGGTAGATGTTAGTATGTTCCCGTAGTTGCTAGACCCACCCTAGGGCTATAGGGATCGCCTCTGTCTATAGTGGGGATTTTCCTACACAACAAATTGGCGACTCCGTTGGGGAGTTACCTTTGAGTTTGTCACTCTGTTGTGGATCATTTTCATTTAACTTTGAAATATTTTTCAAAACACCAAAAAAACATATATGATAGAAAATGTAAAATTTGGTGTGTCTTAGAATAATTTTGATTTATATGTTGGTACATTAACATTACACGATGAGATGTGAAGGTGGGTCGAGTTGAGCTCATTCACGTGCATAACAGTTCAAGAGCCAGACCGATGGGCACATTCAGAACATTGCACATCGGACAGGGTCGAGTCAGGCTCATTCGCAAGATCATGAGGGACTAGCGTGACAGAACACTGGATAAGATTAGGAGGGTTACACTATGGAGCAAACAAAATAATTTCCTGAAGGTGGAGAAATGGTGCATTTCCCTTAGAAACTTAAGAGTTTTGGAGGAGGCACAAAGGGAAAAATAGATGTTCAGGATCAAAGCACAGATCAACGAAGTAGCAGTGAGGACAGTTGGATCTGGGCATAGATCAATGACGGAGGTTAAATTGCATATCGCATGTCAAAAAGTTTTACATTGATATGATAAGAAATTGCAAGTTAAACTGTTTAAAGTGCAATGCGAAGCAGATCAAGAAAGGATCAACTTGGACCATTAGATCAGGGCATTGATCAACGATGGAGGTTAAATCGCATATTACATATCAGTGAGTTTTATATTTATATGATAAGAAATCACAAGTTAAATTGTTTAAGTTGTGATGCGAAGCAGATCGGAAAAGGAGCAGTGAGGACCATTGGATTTGGGCATAGATCAATGATGGAGTTTAAATCACATATTTCATATCACCGAGTTTTACATTTATATGATAAGAAATCGAAAGTTAAAATGTTTAAGTTGCGATGCGATAAGTCACAGAAACTGTGAAATGAAAAGTTCGGGCGATGACGTGGGAAGGTGACGTGGCGGTGACATGGCAGGGTGACATGGCATGAGGATGTGGACCTAGCCCCCATACCGCACATCACAGATTGCATAGGATAATTTTATTGCTAAACGTTAAAGTTGTGGGTTGCGATGAGGAGTTCTTTGCGATTAGCGAAATCGAAGTATTACAAAATTTCTATAATCTAAAAGTTGCAAAGTGTGATAAAGAGGCCAGATGCGATGTAATTTCAAAGGAAAAATCCAAAGGTTTTCAAATCCAGAGGTAAGGAATTTCTGGTGTTAAATCGCATTGGAGTAAGAAAGGAGGATTATAACGTAAAGCCAATGAAATGCCAGAATGCAATAAAAGGCGGACGTGATGTGTTCTCCAAAGATGAGCAGAATATGGTTCAAGTTCAAATCTTGTGGAGGTTGACAAAGAGAAGACGAAACATTGCGGGTACACAAAGAGGCATAGGCAGAGTTAGGCAGAAGAACATATAGTGGCACTATGGGAAGCACAACATCTGGGTCAATTCAGGAAGTGAGGCATTGTTATAGAACTATCCAGCTACCGCATCATAACCAGAAAGGATACCTCAGCACTTCGGGGGGACGCATCAGCAACATCAGATTCAGCAAAATGAATGATATTTCCAGTTTCATTTTGTTTTCTTGGTATGATTTCATAATTAATATTAACAGTTTAGGTAGTCGAGTAGTTTCAATAAGTTCAAGAGTTACAAACTACTTTGATGTATTTAAGTAGGTAGAAATAAAGAAAATAGGTTCTGAGTTTTAGACCTCTGGAGGGCTGTTAATTTGGTACTGAATTTTCTAAGAAATAAATGAAAGAAGATCAAGTTTCCTACACCTGTTGATGTTGATATGTCTTTCTAGTTTTTCTCTGTGCTTATTACTATTTGAATGAAGTGAAGTAATGTAGCAACTAGTCTCTTAATTACATCTATGAGTAAGAGTTAAATAACCTTAATTTGTGCTCCTTCACTTCATCTCTTCTCCCTTCACAAATTCTCCTGATGAAAATTTAAAGTAATAGAGATTATGTGTTTACAACATATTATTTCGAGTTTCCTCTCTCTCCATGAATTTCCTCTGAAACTTAAAGGTGATAGATTCTGTTTCTTAGCATATCATTTTGATTTTCCCTTATAGTTCTTCTTTTCATTTCATTCAAATATCAGCAGTTTATGGCATTATGAAGGCTTACATTATATCAGATTATTGACGGTATTAAGTAATTAGATTCCAAAGGTGTTAAACAGAGGCCATTTGACATTGTAATTTTGACATACATTTACAAAATGTCTTAAGAACTGATTGATTACCACAATTGAGGGATTTTTTCTTGAGATACAACATTTTATGGCGCCGTTGCTGGGGACTTGGGTTTTTCACATTATTTCCTCTGGTTTTTCAGTGAGGAGGAAATATTGGGTTATGTTTGTTATTTTCAAAATTCTGGCTTTCAAAAGGCCTCACACAAGGTCAGATACCTCACATAAGATGGTCTCTACTTTTCCAGATCCAGAAATATTGGTTTCTAAAAATGCTCAGAAACTCAAAACTCCTTCAACACCTGATCCTACATTGTCTGCTCCTAACAATAGTTCTAGTAATCCTTTGTTTGAAGATATTTCTAAAATAATTCCTTCCTTGCAACAAGATTCACCTTTCACGCCACTTTATTTTCAAGAACCTAAGGTGGAATAACACTCCTGTGAGTCTGTTTCTTTTACTTTACTCAAGCTCAAAAAAATCTAGTTGCTAGTCCCTCTACTATTGTCCATCAACTTATCCCCATCTCAGTTTTTCCTCCACCTTCATTCAGTTTCACAACAGGTTCATCAACCTCAACTAGCCAAGGAACAATTAAACAAGGTGTAAATATGGCAACAACAACTTTCTTAATGAATAGATATGCACCACTAAATTTTGCGCAACCAATGAATGCCATGCCTCAAGAATACCTCAAATTACTTCCTCGTTTCACTAGAGAATATGAAGTAACTGTAGAACAAAATTTAACCTTGTTTTTCAAATTATCTGAGAATTTAAATGTAGAACATCTTGATGTTGTGATGAGGCTATTTGTGCAGTCTCTCAATTGAGAGGCCAGAAAATGGTTCAAAGGTTTACCAAATGGTTCAATAAATAACTGGGAAGAGTTAGAAACTCAATTCACTTAGAGATGGGGAGAAAAGAGAGATCATGGTTACTCATTGACAAAGTTTAATGAAATTAAAAGAAAACCTAATGAAATTTTTTTGAGTTTGTAAAAAGATTCAACAAATTGTACAATAGTTTACCTATAGAGATGAAGCCCCCCCTATAGGAGCAAAGGTAGTTTTTGCTGGGGCTTTCGGATTTGATTTTAGCTTTACATTGAGAGATATAAGAGGCCCTACTCTTGAGATATACATACATGATTTAAAGATTGAAGATAATATGAATACAGCTGGAAAGGCAAAAGGGAAACAACCAATCCAAGAGAAGGGGAAAGCAAAAGAAGAATCATCACAAGATCTAAGAATTGAAGATATGACAAAGGTGATAAAAAATTTGATAACTAAGCTAGCTAAGATGGAATTGGAAAACAAAAACTCCCAAAGACAAGTAAAAAAAAACGAGGAGGGTTTAATCCTCAATTCAAAATACATCCCCTGCAAATTTTATAGAGGGAAAGAAGAGATCAAGACCAGGTTCAAGCACCATTGTATATAGAAGAAACACCCGAAGAGCCAGCAGAAGATGACCAAAGGGAGGCTGAGGACCATGTATCTGCTATGTATACAATAGAAGAGGATTAAGAGAAATATTTTGATGGAGAATATGCTGAAGCTGAAGTATCATTTGATAAAGATGAAATGAATGAATACTATAAGCAATTCATAGATTTCATGCAAGCTAAGTTGCATAAAAATATGATTTAAGGTCTAGAAAGAGATCTAGAGTGTAGGATAATGAAGGTGAACAAAAAGGTTCAATTCCTCCTCCAATGGTGACTCCACATCAAAAGGACCTTGTGAAACAGGCTAGTAATGGGAAACAACATGTAAATTAACTTAATAGAACAAATGTACATCAAGGTGAATCTTCCCAGAATAAATCAGTTGACACTAATATTTTGGAGAGAGTTGTTCCTATACCCAAACAAGCAAAAGAGAGTGAAGAATAACCTGAAAATAATGTTAATAAAAATCATGCTTTTAGTTTGGAAAAAGAGTTGAAGAAGGTTAAAATTCAGGTACCTCTTCTAGAATTAGCTAAAATACCATCTTATAAGAATGAAATTTCAGAATTTATTAATCTCACACAGATGGAATATATAAGTGACATAATGAACTAACAAGAAGAAAAGCCAGTGGTCACCTTTGTTCCTCATGTATAAGAAGTAGATCCTTCTGTTCCACCCTTCTATGTTTCTATGTTGCTTCATGATTTTATTCTACATAATTGCATGCCGGACTCAGGAGCGTCCCATAATCTCGTGCCATTGTATATTATGAAGGAACTAAACTTGCATATTACCAAACCTTATATGGAACTGTATTCATTTGATTCAAAAAGGGTGAAATGTGTTGGGTTAATTAACTATGTAGCAGTTTTATTGGCACAAATCCCAAAAAAGATTATAGTCATGGATGTAGTGGTTGTTGACATCCCAGCCAGGTTTGGAATGCTCCTGTCAAGATCTTGGGGAGAAAAGTTGGGAGGTGTTATAAAATTATATTTCACCTATGATATCATTCCAGTTTTTAATGGGGAAAAAAGGAGATTGTACAGGGAAACAAGGTTTGTGAAGACCACCTCCAATAAAGATGCAAGAAATTCCCCCATTTATAGTCAAGAAACAAAAGATATTTCTTGTTTCATGCTGCACGAAGATGCAGAATTTGCTGAAGACATAGAGAAGTAGCTCTCTTCAGTAGTTGTAAATAATGAGCGGCACTCAAGGAATATTTGGAAGTGCTACTTTGATGGTTCCTACTCCAAGAAAGGCGTAGGTGTTGGATTCTTGCTAATATCTCCAGAAGGTAACCTAATGCCTTTCTATTTTAAACTAGAATTTGATTCAATAAACAATGTGGCTGAGTATAAGGCCTTAATCTCAAGCCTTCAAGTTTCTAAACAGATGGGAGTTTAATGTATTTCAATTTTTTGTGACTTTGTATTGATAATAAGGCAAATTAAAAATCATTGTCAAACCAAGAATATGAGATTAAGATCATATACGAATGAGTTTGGGATCTGATAGAAAACTATTTTTAAGCCTTCAATCTTCAGTATATTTCGAGGGAGGAGAATAGATTGGCCAATTCTTTAGTAGTTGTAGCCAACACCTTCAAACCTCCAATAAATCCAAGGCTAAGTTATGAAATTAAAATTAGACATAGAAAGATAAATCAGTTCCTGAAAATGACTGGAAACATTAAAGATGCTGAGATAGACCAAGAGGAATAACAAACATAGAGGAAAGCAGAAATAAGAAACCTTAAGCAGTCAATAGGTGAACATAATATTATCCAATTGAAAGATAATGTGCTCCCTAAAGGGTTGGTTACCCTTGAAAGATTATTCTATTCTAATTATGTTGCTTTTGATTAAAAGAAAACACATCAAGAAGAAGAGATGGAAGATTGTAATTTGGGAACTCAGCAGGAACCCAAAATAGTGAAATTTTTCAAAGGTGTTCCCAAAAAATACAAAGGAAGATACATTGATATTTTTAAGAAATATATGGATGTGTTTTGTTGGTAATATGAATACTTGAAAACATATGGAAAAAGCGTAATTCAACATAATAGTCCATTGAAAGAAGGACTCAAACCACACAGGTAGAAGCTGAGATAGATCAATCCATTGTTGCTAGCTCCAATCGAAAAAGAAGTGAAGAAATTGTTGCCGGAAAAAAATATGGTCCCTCTGAGATATTCAGACTGGGTTTCTAATCTAGTCTCTGTAAGAAATAAGAATTGAGATATAATATTGTGTGTAGACTTCAGGAATTGGAACTGAGAATATCTAAAGATAATTATCCTTTGACGAAAATGGATTATGTCTTACAGAAGGTGACAGGAGCTCACAAGTTGTCTATGGTTGACATATTTTCTGGGTATAATCAGGTAGTAGTAGAAAAATAAGATCAGAAGAAGACTGCTTTCATGACGCCCTAAAGCACCTTCATGTATGCAAGGATGTCATTTTTTCTTATGAACATAGGTGCAACATTTCAGAGGGCCATGGACATAGCCTTAATTGGTGATAGGTTTGTATTTATATATCTGGATGATGTAACTGTTTTCTTAGGGTCAGATGATGAACACTTGGAGCATTTGCAAAAAAAATTCAAAAGTGTAGAAAGTTTGGTCTATCATTAAATCCCAAGAAATTTTCATTTGCCTTAGAAGAAGGTAACTTATTGGGTCACATAGTTTCTAAACAAGGAGTAAAGATTGACCCAGCAAGGGTGGAAGCCATTCATACGATTCCTTTACCCAGAAGCAAGAAATATATCCAGTGATTCCTGGGAAAAATAAAATTTTTGAGGATATTTGTGCCCAATTATGTTGAGATTGTGAGAAGTATAATAGATATGTTGAAGAAAAATGCAAAAATGAAATGGGATAAGGGAGAAAGAGAAGAATTTTCTATAATAAAGGAAGTACTACAAGAAGCTCCAGTTCTAATTAGTCCAGACTATCAAAAGGCCTTTAAGGTGTTCTCATTTGCATCCCCGCCAATTGGTTGCTACCTGTTTATTGCAAAAATGAAGATAGTATACACCCAGCTTATATTTTTCTGCAGTTCTCAAAGATGCTAATCTAAAATACAATATTATGGAGAAACAAGTATATGATTTGGTCGCACTGAAAGCCTTCAGGACTTATGTGTTACAGTCCCAAATAAAAACTTATGTTCCTAATTCTGCTATGAAAGACGTGTTGGTCCAAAGTGATGTTGAAGGAAAAGGGGGAAGTGGATAGCAAAGATCCAAGAGTATGATTTGGACATCAAACCCACCAAATTTTTCAAGGGACAAGGGTTAGCTAATTTATTGACAGAGACAAATTTTCAAGCCTTGGGAATTAATCTGTAGGCACCAGTGGATGGAGCTCTTGATGAAGAAGGTCAAAGCAAGTCCAAAATAGGTATCCAATACACATTTTTGTGCTCTTATTGGTATAAAGATATTGTGCATTGCCTGTGTTTCTTTTCTTGTCCAACTTCACCAAGTAGAACAAAATATAGAGCTCTCAAGCTCAAGTCTTAGCCATATGCTATAGTAGAAGAAAAGCTATACAGGAAGGATCTTGCTGGTATTTTGTTGTTATGTTTGACCGAAGGAGAATCTATTGAAGTCACCAAATAATATCATGAAAGTCTGTGTGGAGGTCATTATAGCTGGGAGGTCACCGCTCATAAAATTCTCAAGTCAGGCTTCTATTAGCCAACCCTGTTTTCTGATGTTTATAGGCTGGTTAGAAGTTGTCAAAAGTGTTAGTTGTTTGCTAAAAACAAAAAAACTTGCTCCATTACCTCTCATCCTAGTATTTATTGAAGAAGCTTTCAAGCAATGGGGATTGGATTTTATTGGAGAGATCAATCCACCATCAAGTGGATAGTTCAAGTGGATAATAACTACCACTGATTACTTTACAAAATGGGTTGAAGAAATACCCTCTAAGAAGGTTAATGACAAAGTAGTGATGAATTTTCCGGAGGAATTTTTTTCAGCAGATTCAGATGTCCAGTCAAAATTGTACTAATAATTCTCAGGTATTCAACTCTGCTCATTTCATTAATTTCTGTCAAACATATAATGTAATTTTATCACATTCCACAACATATCATCCCCAAGGGAATAGATTGGAAAAGTCCTCAAATAAGACATTGATCAGAATCTTGAAGAAGACAATCACTGAGAATCAAAAGGATTGGGATATGAAGTTGAAGTTTATCCTCTGGGCAATTTGAGTCTCTACCAGGAGATCTACTAGGAAGTCTCCCTATGATCTGGTTTATGGAACTCAAGCACTATTTCCTACTCATCTGGCCAAACTAGTGATTTCTTTCCTTTAAGAAGCTTAGGAAGAACCTAATGCTCTAGTAAGAAGATTGAAAAAAATAGTTGAATCAAGTGAAAACATAAACAAAGTCGGGGATAACTTGATTACTTATTAGGAAAAGATGAAGGCTATATTTGACAGAAAAGAAAAAGAAGCTCTCTTTCAAGTAGGAGATCTAGTACTAAGATGGGGGACCAGATGAGAAGAAAAGGCTCGAAGCATGGTAAATTTGACCCTCTCTGGTATGTTCCATACCGAATATCTGAGGCAAGGTCAAATAACACAATAATTTTGGAAGATCTAGATGGAGAGTTAGTACAACTGCCTGTGAATGGGCAGTATTTGAAGTATTAGATCCTTCTGTTCCACCCTTCTATATTTCTATGTTGCTTCATGATTTTATTCTACATAATTGCATGCCGGACTCAGGAGCGTCCCATAATCTCATGCCATTGTATATTATGAAGGAACTAAACTTTCATATTACCAAACCTTATATGGAACTGTATTCATTTGATTCCAAAAGGGTGAAATGTGTTGGGTTAATTAAATATGTAGCAGTTTCATTGGCACAAATCCAAGCAAAGATTATAGTCATGGATGTAGTGGTTGTTGACATCCCAGCCAGGTTTGGAATGCTCCTGTCAAGATCTTGGGGAGAAAAGTTGGGAGGTGTTATAAAATTATATTTCACCTATGCTATCATTCCAGTTTTTAATGGGGAAAAAAGGAGATTGTACAGGGAAACAAGGTTTGCGAAGACCACCTCCAATAAAGATGCAAGAAATTCCCCCATTTATAGTCAAGAAACATAAGATATTTCTTGTTTCATGTTGCACGAAGATGCAGGATTTGCTTAAGACATAGAGAAGTAGCTCTCTTTAGTAGTTTTAAATAATGAGCGGAAATCAAGGAATATTTAGAAGTGCTACTTTTATGGTTCCTACTCCAAGAAAGGCGTAGGTGTTGGATTCTTGCTGATATCTCCAGAAGGTAACCTAATGCATTTCTCTTTTAAACTAGAATTTGATTCAAAAAACAATGTGGCTGAGTATGAGGCTTTAATCTCAAGCCTTCAAGTTTCTAAACAAATGGGAGTTTAATGTATTTCCGTTTTTGGTGACTTTGAATTGATAATAAGGAAAATTAAAAATCATTGTCAAACCAAGCATCCGAGATTAAGATCATATACGAATAAGTTTTGGATCTGATAGAAAACTATTTTGAAGCCTTCAATCTTTAGTATATTTCGAGGGAGGAGAATAGATTGGCCAATTCTTTAGCAGTTGTAGCCAGCACCTTCAAACCTCTAATAAATCCAAGGCTAAGGTATGAAATTAAAATCAGACATAGAAAGATAAATCAGTTCCTGACAATGACTGGAAACATTAAAGATGCTGAGATAGACCAAGAGGAATAACAAACATAGAGGAAAGAAGAAATAAGAAACCTTAAGCAGTCAATAGGTGAACATAATATTATCCAATTGAAAGATAATGTGCTCCCTAAAGGGTTGGTTACCCTTGAAAGATTATTTGATTCTAATTATGTTGCTTTTTATTAAAAGAAAACACATCAAGAAGAAGATATGGAAGATTGTAATTTGGGAACTCAGCAGGAACCCAAAATAGTGAAATTTTTCAAAGGTGTTCCCAAAAACTACAAAGGAAGATACATTGATATTTTTAAGAAATATATGGATGTTTTTTCTTGGTCATATGAATACTTGAAAACATATGGAAAAAGCATAATTCAACATAATATTCCATTGAAATAAGGACTCAAACCACACAGGAAGAAGCTGAGATAGATCAATCCATTGTTGCTAGCTCCAATCGAAAAAGAAGTGAAGAAATTGTTGCAGGAAAAAAATATGGTCCCTCTCAGATATTCAGACTGGGTTTCTAATCTAGTCTCTCTAAGAAAGAAGAATTGAGAGATAATATTGTGTGTAGACTTCAGGAATTGGAACTGAGAATATATAAAAGATAATTATCCTTTGACGAAAATGGATTATGTCTTACAGAAGGTGACAGGAGCTCACAAGTTGTCTATGGTTGACATATTTTATGGGTATAATCAGGTAGTATTAGAAAAACAAGATCAGAAGAAGACTGCTTTCATGACGCCCTAAAGCACCTTCATGTATGCAAGGATGCCATTTGGCCTTATGAACGCAGAAGCAACATTTCATAGGGCCATGGACATAGCCTTCGTTGGTGATAGGTTTGTAGTTATATATCTGGGTGATGTAACTATTTTCTCAGGGTCAGATGATGAACACTTGGAGCATTTGCAATTTTTTTTTCAAAAGTGCAGAAAGTTTGGTCTGTCATTAAATCCCAAGAAATCTTTATTTTCCTTAAAAGAAGGTAGGTTTTTGGGTCACATAGTTTCTAAACAAGGAGTAAATATTGACCTAGAAAGGGCGGAAGCCATTCAGACGATTCTTGTACCCAGAAGCAATAAAGATATCCAGATATTCCTGGAAAAAATAAACTTTTTGAGGAGAGTTGTGCCCAATTATGCTGAGATCGTGAGAAGTATAACATATATGTTGAAGAAAAATGCAGAAGTGAAATGGGATAAAGAAGCAAGAGAGGCATTTTATAGAATAAAGGAAGGACTACAGGAAGCTCCAGTTCTGATTAGTCCAGACTATCAAAAATCCTTTCAGGTATTCTCATTTGCATCCCCTGCCACTATTGCTACTGTTTTATTGCAAAACAATGAAGATAGTAAGGAGCAACCAGTTTCATTTTTCAGGAAAGTTCTCAGAGATGCTAATCTAAAATACAATATTATGGAGAAACAAGTATATGATTTGGTAAAAGCACTGAAAGCCTTCAGGACTTATGTGTTACAGTCCCAAATAAAAACTTATGTTCCTAATTCTGCTATGAAAGACGTGTTGGTCCAAAGTGATGTTGAAGGAAAAGGGGGAAGTGGATAGCAAATATCCAAGAGTATGATTTGGAAATCAAACGCACCAAGTTTGTCAAGGGACAAGGGTTAGCTAATTTATTGATAGAGACAAATTTTCAAGCCTTGGGAATTAATCGGTAGGCACTAGTGGATGGAGCTCTTGATGAAGAAGGTCAAATCAAGTCCAAAATAGGTATCCAATACAAATTTTTGTGCTCTGATTGGTATAAAGATATTGTGCATTTCCTGTGTTTCTTTTCTTGTCCAACTTCACCAAGTAGAACAAAATATAGAGCTCTCAAGCTCAAGTCTTAGCCATATGCTATAGTAGAAGAAAAGCTATACTGGAAGGATCTTGCTGGTATTTTGTTGTTATGTTTGACCGAAGGAGAATCTATTGAAGTCACCAAATAATATCATGAAAGTCTGTGTGGAGGTCATTATAGCTGGGAGGTCACCGCTCATAAAATTCTCAAGTCAGGCTTCTATTAGCCAACCCTGTTTGCTGATGTTTATAGGCCGGTTAGAAGTTTTCAAAAGTGTTAGTTGTTCGCTAAAAACAAAAAACTTGCTCCATTACCTCTCATCCTAGTATTTATTAAAGAACCTTTCAAGCAATGGGGATTGGATTTTATTGGAGAGATCAATCCACCATCAAGTTGATAGTTCAAGTGGATTATAACTGCCACTGATTACTTTACAAAATGGGTTGAAGAAATACCCACTAAGAAGGTTAATGAAAAAGTAGTGATGAAGTTTCCGGAGGAAGTTTTTTGAGCAGATTCAGATGTCCAGTCAAAATTGTACTGATAATGCTCATGTATTCAACTCTGCTCATTTCATTAATTTCCGTCAAACATATAATGTAATTTTATCACATTCCACAACATATCATCCCCAAGGGAATAGATTGGCAAAGTCCTCAAATAAGACATTGATCAGAATCTTGAAGAAGACAATCACTGAGAATCAAAAGGATTGGGATATGAAGTTGCAGTTTATCCTCTGGGCAGTTCGAGTCTCTACCAGGAGATCTACTAGGAAGTCTCCCTATGATCTGGTTTATGGAACTCAAGCACTATTTCCTACTCAGCTGGCCCAACTAGTGATTTCTTTCCTTTAAGAAGCTTAGGAATAACCTAATGCTCTAGTCAGGGATAACTTGATTACTTATCAGGAAAAGATGAAGGCTATATTTGACATAAAAGAAAAATAAGCTCTCTTTCAAGCAGGAGATCTAGTACTAAGATAGGGGACCAGATGAGAAGAAAAGGCTCAAAGCATGGTAAATTTGACCCTCTCTGGTATGTTCCATACCGAATATCTGAGGCAAGGTCAAATAACACATTAATTTTGGAAGATCTAGATGGACAGTCAATACAACTGCTTGTGAATGGGAAGTATTTGAAGCATTATTTCCAACATTAAAAGTCAGCATTCCACCATTGTAAATACTAGATTGCTCATTGTTCATATGTCACCAAGAAATATTTGACTCCATTCCCAATGGATAAGGCACTAATATGCGGTTCTTAGCACTTCCGTGGAAAAAAATCACTATCCCCAGTTGGAGCCAGATGTTGTGGCTCATTTTCGTTTACCTTTGAAATATTTTTCAAAACACCAAAAAAACATATATGATAGAAAATGTAAAATTTTGTGTTTCATAGAAGAATTTTGATTTATATGTTGGTACATTAACATTACATGATGAGATGTGAAGGTGGGCCAAGTCAGGCTCATTCATGTGCAGAACAGTTAAAGAGCTGAACCGATGGGCACGTTCAAAACATTGCACATCGGATAGGGTCGAGTTGGGATCATTTGCAAGCTCAGGAGGAACTAGCACAACAGAAAACTGAATAAGCTCAGGAGGGTTACATCGTGGAGCAAACAAACTAATTTCCCAAGGGCGAATAAATGACACATTTCCCTTAAAAACTTAAAGAGTTTTGGAGGAGGCGCAAAGAGAAAAACAGATGGTTAGGATCAAAGCGTAGATCAGCAAAGGAGCAGTGAGGACCATTGGATCTTGGCATATATCAATGATAGAGGTTAGATAACATATTTCATATCGACGAGTTTTACATTGATATGATAAGAAATCACAAGTTAAACTATTTAAAGTAAGATGCGAAGTAGATTAGCAAAGGAGCAACGTGGACCGTTGGATCAGGGCATTGATCAACGATGGAGGTTAAATCACATATAACATATCAAAAAGTTTTACATTTATATGATAATAAATCGCAAGTTAAACTATTTAAGTTTTGATGCAAAGCAGATCAACAAAGGAGCAGTTAGGATCGTTGGATCTAGACATAGATCAACGACAGAGGTTAAATCACATATTGCATATCGACGAGTTTTACATTTATATGATAAGAAAGTGCAAGTTAAAATATTTAATTTGCGATGCAATAAGTCATAGAAACTGCGAAATGCGAAGTGTAGGCAATGACGTGGGAAGGTAACGTGGCACAAGGACGTGGACCTGGCCCGCATACCACACATCGCATAGGATAAGTTTATTGTTAAATGTTAAAAGTTGCGGCTTGCAATGAGGAGTTCGCTATGATTATCAAAATCACAAGTATTGTGAAATTTCTATAATCTAAAATTTGTGAAGTGTGATAAGGAGGCCCGAATGTGATGTAATTTCAAAGGAAAAATCCAAAGGTTTTCAAATCTGGAGGTAAGGCATGTTAAATCACATCGGAGGAAGAAAGGAGGATTATAACGTAAATCTAGTGAAATTCTAGAATGTGATAGAAGGAAGACGCGATGCGTTCTCCAAAGGTGAGCAGAATATGGTTCAAGTCCAAGTCTTGCGGCGGTTGACGAAGAGAAGACAGAACGCTGTGGACACACACATAGGAATAGGCAGAGTCAAGTAGAAGAACATATAGTGGCACTATGGGAAGCACAACAAATAGGTCAATTCAGGCATTGAGGTGTTTTTACAAAATTGTGTAGCTACCACATCATAAGCAGAAATGACACCTTAGCACTTCATGGGGATACATCAACAACATCAGATTCAAAAAAATGAATGATATTTCCAATTTCAATTTTTTTTCTTGGTATTATTGCATAAGTAATCTTAATAGTTTAGGTACTTGAGTAGTTTCAAGAAGTTCAACAATTACGAACTACTTTGATGTATTTAAGTAGGTAGAAATATAGAAAATGGTTTCTGAGTTTTGGACCTCTGGAGGACTATTAATTTGGTACTGAATTTTATGAGAAATAAATGAAAGAAGATCAAGTTTCCTACACCTGTTGATATTGATATGTCTTTCCATTTTTGCTTTGTGTTTATTCCTCTTTGAATGAAGTGAAGTAATGTAGAAGCTGGTCTCTTAATTACATGTGTGAGTAAGAGTTAAATAACCTTAATTTTCACTCCTTCACTTCATATCTTCTCCCTTCACAAATTCTCCTGATGAAACTTTAAAGTAATATATTTTGTGTTTACAACATATTATTTCGAGTTTCCTCTCTCTCCATGAATTTCCTATGAAAATTAAAGGTGATAGATTCTGTTTCTTAGCATATCATTTTGAGTTTCCCTTACAGTTCTTCTTTTCATTTCATTTAAATATCAACATTTTATGGCATTGTGAAGGCTTTCATTATATCAGATTATTGAGGGTATTAATTAATTAGATTCCAAAGGTGTTAAACATAGGCCATTTGAAATTGTAATTTTAACATACATTTACAAAATTTCTTAAGCATTGATTCCTTACCACAGTCGAGGGATTGTTTCTTGAGATACAACATTTTCTGGCACCGTTTCCGGGGACAAAGAAACGAAGTTTGTTTTTCCTTGGGTTTTTCACATTATTTCCTGAGGTTGTTCAGTGAGGAGGAAAATTGGCCTGTGTTTTTTATTTTCAAAATTATGGCTTTCAAAGGCCTCACACGAGGTCAGATACTTGATAGCAGATTGTCCCTGCTTTGCTAGATCTGAAAAGATTGGTTTCTAAAAATGCTTAGAAACCTGAAACTCCTTCAAAATCTGATCCTACATTGTCTGCTCCTGATAATAGTGCTAGCAATCCTTTGTTTGAAGACATTTCTTGAAATACTTCCTTCCTTGGAACAAGATTCACCTTTCACACCACTTTATTTTCAAGAACCTAAGGTGGAAGAACAATCCTTTGAGTTAGTTTCTTCTAATTTTACTCAAACTCAAAAAACTCTAGTTTCTGGTCCCTCTGTTATTGTCCATCAGACTATCCCCATATCATTTTTTCCTCCACCTTCATTCACTTTCACAACAGGTTCATCAACCTCAACTACCCAAGGAACAATTAACCAAGGTGTAAAAAAGGCAGCACCAACTTTCTTAATGAATAGATATGCACCACTAAATATTAACCAATAAATTCCATGCCTCAAGAACACCTCAAATTACTTCCTCATTTCAATGGAGAATATGAAGTAATTGCAGAACAACATTTACCCTTTTTTTTCACTTTTGCTGAGAATTGAAATGTAGAACATCTTGATGTTGTGATGAGACTATTTTTGCAGTCTCTAAATGGAGAGGCTAGAAAATGGTTCAAAGGTTTACCAAATGGTTCAAAAAATAACTAGGAAGAGTTAGAAACTCAATTCACTCAGAGATGGGGAGAAAAGAGAGATAATGGTTACTCATTGATAGAGTTTAATGCAATTAAAAGAAAGCCTAATGAAAACATTTTTGAGTTTGTGAAAATATTCAAAAAATTGTACAATAGTTTACCTATAGAGATGAAGCATCCCCCTATAGAAGCAAAGGTAGTTTTTGGTGGGGATTTTGAAGCTGATTTTAGCTATACATTAAGAGAGAGAAGATCCCTTACTTTTGAGGAGATACAAATATATGCTTTAGAGATTGAAGCTAATATGATTTTAGCTGGAAAGGCGAAAGGGAAACAACTAGTGCAAGAGAAGGGGAAATAAAAAGAAGAATCATCACAAGATCAAAGAATTGAAGATATGACAAAGGTGATAAAAAATTTGACAAATAAGCTAGCTAAGATGGAATTGGAAAATAAAAACTCCCAAGAAAAGTACAACAAAACTAAGGGGGGTTTAACCCTCAATTAAGAAGACATCCCCTACAAATTTTGCAGAGGGAAAGAAGAGATGAAGACTAGGTTCAAACACCATTGTATATAGAAGCATCACCCTGAGATCCAGTAGAAGATGACCAAAGGGAGGCCGAGGATCAAGTATCTACTATGTATACAATAGAAGAGGATTAAGAGGAATATTGTGAGGGAGAATATGTTGAAGATAAAGTATCTTTTGATCAAGATGAAATGGATTAATATTGTAGGAAATTCACAGATTTCATGCAAGCTAAGTTACATAAAAAGTATGATTTAAGGTCTAGAAAGAGATTTAGAGTGCAAGATAATGAAGTTGAACAACAAGGTTCCATTCCTCCTCCAATGGCAACTCCATAACAAAAGGACCCTGCGAAACATGTCAGTAATGAGAAACAATATGTAAATTCACTTAATAGAACAAATGTGAAACAGGGTGAATCTTCCCAGAACACATCACTTGACACTAATATTTTGGAGAGAGTTGTTCCTATACCCGAACAAGTGGAAAATTCTAGAAAAAGTGAAGAATAACTTGAAAATAATGTTAAGGAAACTCATGCTTTCAGCTTGGAAAAAGAGTTGGAGAAGGTTAAGAGTATAGTCATGGATGTAGTGGTTGCTGACATCCCAACCAGGTTTGGAATGCTCCTGTCAAGATCTTGGGGAGTAAAGTTGGGAGGTGTTATAAAATTATATTTCACTTATGCTATCATTCCAGTTTTTAATGGGGAAGAAAGGAGATTTTACAGGGAAACAAGGTTTGTGAAGACCACCTCCAAGAAAGATGCTTGAAATTCCACATTTATAGTCAAGAAATAGAAGATATTTCTTGTTTCATGCTACACGAAGATGCATAATTTGTTGAATATAGAGGGAAGTAGCTCTCTTCAACAGTTGTAAATAATGAGTTGCACTCAAGGAATATTTGGAAGTGCTACTTTGATGGTGCCTACTCCAAGGAAGGTGCAGGTGCTGGATTCTTGCTGATATCACCAGAAGGTAACCTCATGCCTTTCTTTTTTAAACTAGAATTTGATTCAACAAACAATGTGGCTGAGTATGAGGACTTAATCTCAAGCCTTCAAGCTGATAAATAGATGTGAGCTCAATGTATTTCAATTTTTGGTGACTCTGAACTGATAATAAGGTAGATTAAAAATCGTTGTTAACCAAGCATCCAATATTAAGATCATTTAGGAATGAAGTTTAAGATCTAATGAAAAACTATTTTGAAGCCTTCAATCTTCAACATATTCTGAGGGAGGAGAATAGATTGTCCGATTCTTTAGCAGTTGCAGCCAACACCTTCAATCCTCTAATAAATCCAAGGCTAAGGTATGAAATTGAAATTATACATAGACCTTCTATCCCTGACAATGTGAAACATTGGTAGGTGTTTGATGACGATGAACAGATAAATCAGTTCTTGAAAATGTTTGGAAACTTTGAATATGCTGAGATAGACCAAGAGGAAGAAAAAACATAGCAGAAAGCATAAATAAGAAACCTTAAGCAGTCAATAGGTGAACAGAAGATTATCCAATTGAAAGATAATGTGCTCCCTAAAGGGTTGGTTCCCATTGAAAGATTATTCGATTCTAATGATGTTGATGTTGATTCAAAGAAAGCACATCAAGAAGAAGAGATGGAAGATTATAATTTGGGAACTCAGCAAGAAACCAAAATAGTGAAATTTTTCAAAGGTGTTCCCAAAAACTACAAAGAAAGATACATTGATATTTTTAAGAAATATATGGATGTGTTTGCCTAGTCATATGAAGACCTGAAAACATATGAAAAAATCATAATTCAACATAATATTCCATTGAAAGAAGGACTGAGACCACACAGAAAAAATCTTAGTCAGACCAATCCATTGTTGGTAGCTCCAATCGAAAAATAAGTGAAGAAATTCGTTTGGAGGAAAAAATTATAGTCCCTCTCAGATATTCAGATTGGATTTCTAATTTGGTCCCTGTAAGAAAGAATAATGGAGAGATAAAATTGTGTGTAGACTTCAAGAATTTGAACCGAGCATCTCTAAAAGATAATTATACTTTTTAGAAAATGGATTATGTCTTACAGAAGGTGACAAGAGCTCACATGTTTTCTATGGTTGACGGATTTTCTGGGTATAATCAGGTAGTAGTAGAAAAAGAAGACCATAAGAATATTGTTTTCACGATGCCCTGGGGCACCTTCATGTATTCAAGGATTCCATATGACCTTATGAATGTAGGCGCAATATTTAAGAGGGACATGGACATAGCCTTCGTTGGTGACATGTTTGTAGCTATACATCTGGATGATGTAACTATTTTCTTAGGGTCAGATGATGAACACTTGGAGCATTTGCAAAAAACTTTTCAAAAGTATAGAAAGTTTGGTATATCATTAAATCCAAAGAAATATTTATTTTCCCTAGAAGAAGGTAAATTATTGGGTCACATTGTTTCTAAACAAGAATTAAATATTGACCCAGCAAGGGTGGAAGCCATTCAGACGATTCCTATGGCATTCCCTCCATGTAGTTTGGTCGCTTCCTTTGATTGGAGTTAATTCATTGGATATTGTCTTCCTTCTTACGTTCACTTTAATATCACTATATAGGCCTGCAATATGGTTGTACCAGGCACGATTATAGATGAAGGCACCTAGATTAGTATTCTATATTCAACTACATGGCAAGCTTTGGGTTCTCAGCAACTTGTGCCTATTACTCAGAATTTGTTGGATTTTAACATAGGAACAAGTAAACCATTAGGGATACTTCCAAAGTTGCCTATTCATTTGGGAGGGAAATCCGTCTATATAGACGTTATGGTGGTCCAAGGCCCCTTGGATTTTAATTTACTCCTGGGGCATGACTATGCTTATGCCACGGGCACGCTTATCTCTTCCCTCTTTCGTGTGATCTATTTTCCACATGAAGGGCAGATCATGACCATTGATTAGATCTAATTCTTTGGTCCTGATGTGACATTTGGTCTACCATTTTCCCTTCCTAGTCCTTACCTACCAGTGATATCTTCCCCGCCACTGGTCAATTATGTGGCCACCTGTTCCATGTTCGCATCCACTGATAATTCAGTCAGTGAGGTAGTACAAAATGTACTTGGGGCATTGGATCCTAATTTCTAGGGTGTTGTTCTCCCATCAGAGGAGAAACTCTTGGAAGCCATGACTTCTTATTCGTCATGATCAAATTCTTTCAGAGTAGAGTTCATTTTCTTGTGTCAAGCTTCTTAAAAAATTAAACAAGCTTCTTTCAGAGTATAGTTCGTTTTCTTGTGTCAAGATCCTTATAAAATGAAACAAGCTTCTTTCGGAGCAGAGTTCATTTTCTTGTGTCAAGCTCCTTAAAAAATGAAACATACTTCTTTCAGAGCACAATTTTTTTTCTTATGTCAAGCTCCTTAAAAAATGAAACAAGCTCTTATGAGGACAATTCATTTACTATGTCAACCACATTAAAAAATGAATTAGGTTGTGAGGATAGTTCTTCTACTGTGTCAACTGCGTTAAAAAATGAACCGGGTTCCCTTTTCAATTCGATTCCATTGATTAGATATCATAAAATCCCAGTCGAGTATTTCTCTTGATCTCGTAATTGAACCTTCATTCCATCCACCTGTTAGTAACCAGTGGTCTACTCAAGTGAATTCCATGAAGCTGGGGGGCATGTACCTCAAATTGAGTCATCATGCTGGGGGGAATGCAAACCAATCTCAAGCATACTTTTTTCCGTTTCAAGCTTGTGTAAAAATGAAACCGGTTTCAAGCATAGTTTTCTAAAAAGTTCAAGCTTGTGTAAAAATGAAACCAAATTCAAGCAGATTTTCCTAATTTCAAGCTTGTGTAAAAATGAAACCATTCTTATTTTACCTCTCATGATTGCAATTTTATCAGCTTGCTTTTCCATGTGAGCCTTGGTTTTCTCATTCCAACATTACCATCTACTCGGTCGATCATATGCCCTTTCTTGATTGTTTTACCCATTCCTGAGGAACAACTGCAATGAGTGGTCTTGTTAGCCAACCTCTTGACCTTTACTTGTTCTAAGTAGTTCCACCATCACCGGAACCAATTTCTACCCTTAATGCCACTCATTCCTCTAGAAGGAGTCCAATTTAGACTCTTTTCTGACTCCCACAACATGAAAAGATTACCGATCTCTTGTCGTTTCAAACTCGTTAAAGGCCGTAGAACTTTGTTTACCCAATATATGTTACCCCTTTTTCAGGATGGGATAAACTATTTATGAAAAAAGAATACCTTATCCACTCATGACTAAGAGGTTCTCTCATACTTTGTTTCCTACCTTTCCGGGTATGAGGGACTATTTATGAAAAGGGCCTTTTGGAGTTTTCATTTCGCTTCTTTTCAAACTCTCTAAATATGAAAAGACGCCAAGTTTCACCTTTGTCGGGCTCGTTAAAATTTTATGACATTGGATCCGTCATCATGGCTATCACCGAGTTCCTCCTTCCTAGGGCTCGTAAAATGTACTACGATGGATTTTTCCAAAGGAAAAACTTATATGAAAAACATATGCTATCCTCTTCAAGCTTATGTAAAAATAAAGAGGTACTCTCTAGAAATGGTGGGGTAAAATGGAAGTTATTCGTCAGTGGTGTCGGAAATATGTCTCTCTTGAACATGACACTTATCTATAATTAGTGTTGGGTTGGGATATCTTCACTCTGTCACTTTTCCTCCATGGGTTTGGGAAATCTATTTGCCTCTCATTCGATTACCAATCTTGTCAACATGACCTCTAATCTTATTTGAGTCAAATGCTTCCAAATCCCAGAGTCGTGTCGCTGATGTCTTTAAGAGAAAATATTTCTACAGTTTGTACATTCCTTGATCCTCTGTTTCAGTCTTGATTAGCGATCATATTACATTCTGTTGGGTATGTGTTATATTCTTTCCATAAATAATCACATGTAGGGGGGTCACAGGGGGGGCGGTAGCCCCCCCTGTTGGGGTCCGAGGCAGTGCCTTGGAAATTTTTTTTGGTCCTTATTTTCTGATGGGTGGATCTGCCCATGGTTTTGTGCATGGGTTTACACATGGTTTTGGGGTACGATGGTTTTCGGCCCCTGGTATTTTGTAGATCTGGTCAAGGGAACTATGGTTATGTTCTAATACAGGGTTAATGGATTATGGTATATGTATGCTTTGGCATGTATATATATGTGTTGTAACACTAAAAGGAATATAATTAAAAATCAAGCTAGTCGTCCTGATTTGGGATCCAGGGGAAAATCTCTGTGTTTATTTTTTTATGTTTTATGCTCTCGCTATTGTTTATTTTTTGTTTTAATATTAGTTTGTAGATAATTTCTGTACAGGGTTAAAACCTACATTTGGTATTAGATTAGTTTCGGCTTCAAGGGGATGCCTTTGCTGTTGAGGGGTTTTTGCTCGAGCCTGAGGTAGACCCTGTTTAGTGGGAGATCTGTGAGATCGATTCTTGCGGTGAAAGAAGATGGCAAGCGGTGGGAAGATAGAGATCGAGAAATTTAATGGTCAGAGTTTTGAGTTGTGGAAGCTCAAGATGGAGGATCTGCTGGTGGATATAGATCAGTGGATCACGGTAGATCCAGGTACTAAACCAACAGCAATGTCAGATGAAGACTGGAAGAAACTAGATTGGAAGGCTAAGAGAAAAATACGGTTGTGTGTCTCAAAATCAGTATTTTTAAATGTATTTGGGGAAGCTACAATGAATACCTTGTGGGAAAAGCTAGGGACTTTGTAACAATCTAAGTCTCTGGTGAATAAATTTTTCCTGTTGAAAAAGCTGTATAACCTGAGGATGAAGGATGGAGACTCGGTGAAAAACAATCTGAACGAATTCAATACTGTGGTAAGTCAGCTGTCATATGTTGATATTAAAATCTCAGATGAAGGTAAGTGCATCAATTTGTTGTTTTCTCTACCAGACTCACGGGACAATTTGGTTATTGCAATAGGTAGCAATACAACTACCTTGAATTTTAATGATATTGTCTCAGCCTTGCTGTCGGAGGAAATGAGATGGAGAAATATGGAGGGTCAGAATAGAGATGCCTTATCTATATGAGGAAGGTCCAAAAATAGAAACAAGAATAAGGTTTCGAGTGGGAGATCTAAATCTAGAGGGAGATCTAAATCTCCCGGAAAGTTTGTAAAGGTATGATGGAAATGTGGAAAGGAAGGGCACTACAAAAAGGACTATAGATCTAAGGCTCCCGAGAGAGGAAAGGGATCTGATGATGCTCCTTCTACAGAGGCAAAAACCACCTCAGATGAAGGTGGGGATGTGTATTTGGCTTCTTCTTAAAATACAAATGTAGATCATGAGTCATGGTTGATTGACTCAAGTGCATCTTTTCACTTCACTCCCAATAAGGAGTGGTTATGTGAGTTTGAGAAATATGATGGCGGTGATGTCTTCCTAGGGGATGATAGGAAGGCCATAATCATCGGACGTGGAAAATTCAAGCTGAAGCTGCAAGGTGGAAGGATTAAAACACTTCCTGGTGTTCTGCACATTCCAGCATTGGCCAGAAATCTGATTTCTGTAAGAAAGATGGATGATGCAGGTGTAAAAACAATGTTCAAGAAAGATACCTGTAAGATGGTTCATGGAACACTGGTATTAATGCAGGGAGTTCAGATTGGAACTCTGAACAAGCTTCAAGGTAGCACTGTTATTGCTGGGTGCAATAGTTCTATGGTTCCCGAAAGTGGAGTGGAAATCCTAGCGGTCTCTAGAGAAAAGACCATGCTATGGCATCAAAGGCTTGGACATATTAGAAAGAAGGGCCTTCATATACTGTATGGAAATGGTATGGTAGAAGGTATGTCTAATAGCTCTCTAGATTTCGATTTTTGTAAACATTGTGTATATGGGAAGCAGAATTGGGTGAGTTTTACTTCTAGTGCTAAGAGGGCGAACAAGATATTAGAGCTTGTGCACAGTGATGTGTTTGGACCTGTGTCAGTTCCATCACTGGGTAAGTATGTGTACTATGTTTCATTCATAGATGACTTCTCAAGGAATACATGGATATATTTCTTGAGGAATAAATCTGAAATCTTTGACAGATTTAAAGAATTTAAGGCTCTGGTGGAAAACCAAACAGAGAAGAAGATAAAGTTGCTAAGGACAGATAATGGTGGGGAGTTCTGCAAGAAGGAATTTGAAGAGTTCTGTAAGAATTGTGGTATAGCATGACAGAATACTACTCCATATACCCCTCAGCAAAATGGAGTTGCAGAAAGAATGAACATAATGCTGATGGAAAAGGCAAGAAGCATGCTCAGTGGTACCAAGTTAGGACAAGAATTCTGGGCAAAGGCAGTGGAGACTGCATGTTACTTGGTTAACAGATCACCTTCATCAATGTTGGAGGATATGACTCCACATGAGGTATGGACTGGTAAGAAACCCTCTCTTTCACATCTGAGGGTATTTGGATGTGATGCATATGTACATGTTCCAAAGGATAAAAGGACCAAGTTGGATAATAAATATGAAAGGTGCATCTTTATTGGGTATAAGGATGGTTTAAAGGGTTACAAGCTTTGGAACCTAGAAACAAGGAAGGTTGTGTACAGCTGAGATGTGGTGTTTAGAGAGGTGAAAGATGTTGTTAAACATGAAATCCTACCAAAGGAACCTGAGAAGATGGAGTTTGATCTAAAGGAGGATGAATCAGACTCTACAATAGAAGAAGACTCAAAAGAGGAAGAGCCACAAAATCCATCTTTGAGAAGATCATTTCGGGAAAGAAGACAACCAAAAAGGTATATTCCATCTACTTTCTGTTAAAAATTTTCTTTAACTATAACTGATGATGATCCTAGAACCATCAGGGAGGTAGTAGATTGAGAGGATGGAAAACTCTGTAAGGAGGCCATGGTTGATGAAATGGCATCCTTGCATAAAAATGAGTCATGGGATCTGGTGGAGTTGTCGGCTAGAAGGAAGCCCATCGGGAGAAAATGGGTGTTAAAGAAGAAGATGAATGTAGAGGGAAAGGTGGAGAAATACAAAGCTTGGTTGGTAGAAAAAGGTTATTCCCAGGTGCCAGGAATTGATTTTGGTGATATTTTTTCCCCTGTTTCCAAAGTTACTTCTATTAGAATATTGTCCAAGCATACGCATTTGATTTCAGAGGTATAGATGGATGTGGAAGACAACATTTCTTCACGGGGATATGGAAGAGGAGATCTACATGAAACAACTTGAAGGATTTATGGTGAAGGGGAAGAAAGAGCTAGTATGCAGGTTAAAGAAGTCTATGTATGGGTTAAAACAGCCACCAAGGATGTGGTATCAGCAATTTGGTACCTATATATGGGGACTTGGCTTCACCAGAAGTGAGGAGGATCACTGTGTTTATTTTAAATTAATTGGTGACTGTGTTATTTATTTGGTCTTGTATGTGGATGATATGTTGTTGATTGGAAATGAAAAATAAATTATCCAAGATTTTAAGACCCAGTTATTCTCCAAATTCGACATGAAGGATATTGGTGTTGCAAACTATATTTTGGGTATGGAAATTAAGAGAGATCGGGAAAATAGGAAGCTCTGGTTAAGCCAGAGGAAGTATGTCAGGACTATATTATAGAGGTTCAATATGCAGGATAGTAAACCGATGAATGTTCTGATTCCTGTAGGTACAAAGTTATCTACTAAATAGTGTCCCAAGACACAAGAAGAAGAGGAGAATATGTCTTGTGTTCCATATGAAAGTGAAGTGGGTAGCTTGATGTATGCAATTGTCTATACTAGACCAAACATTTCACATGCAGTGGGAGTATTGAGCAGGTTTATGTCAAACCCAGGGAAGGAGCATTGGACAACATTGAAGCGGGTTTTCAGATATTTGCGTGGCACTAGTGATTATGGCTTTTGCTACCAGGGAAGACGAGGATTGGAAAGAGTGTTGAACATTCATGGTTTTGTTGATGCAGACTGGGTTAGAGATCTAGACCAAAGAAGATCTACAAGTGGGTATGTGTTTAGCCTATTTGGAGGTTTAGTTAGTTGAATGAGTAAAAGACAGTTTGTAGTGGCTCTTTCAACTACAGAGGCTGAATACATAGCAGCCACTCATGCAAGAAAAGAAGTAGTTTGGTTGCAGATATTGTGTTCAAGTATGGGGTTGGTGCAACAAGCTATAAGGATAACTGTGATAGCCAAAGTGCAATTTTCTTGGTTAAGAATCCTGCTTATTATTCAAAGATAAAGCACATTGATGTTCAATATCACTTTGTGAGAGATATGGTTGAGGCTAAAAGGGTGTTGCTAGTAAAGGTGGACACTTTGAAGAATTTTTCGGGGAGTGTGATTTACTGTTTGTAAGCACTTAGAAGTTCTCTTGGTGTAGAGAAACAATGGATGTTACAGAACTGGGCTAATGACTAAGCTCTTCTATGGCCCCCTGCGGAAAAAAAAACAACAAGTGGGAGAATGTTGGGTATGTGTTATATTCTTTCCACGACTAATCACGCACGAATAGTCTCTGTACGTTGCGCTGGGCATAGCGTCAGGGGGGTCACAGGGGGAGCGGCAATGCCCTGGAAATTTTTTTTTGGTCCTTATTTTTTGGTGGGCGGATCCGCCCATGGTTTTGTGCATGGGTTTGCACATGGTTTTGGGGTACGATGGTTTTTGGCCCCTAGTATTTTGTAGATCTGGTCAAGGGAACTACGGTTATGTTATAATCCAGGGTTAATGGGTTGGGGTTTATGTATGCTATGACATGTATATATATGTGTTGTAACACTAAAAGTAATATAATGAAAAATCAAGCTGGTCATCCCAATTTGGGATCCAGGGGAAAAACAACCGTGTTTATCTGCTTTATGTTTTATGCTCTCGCTATTGTTTATTTTCCGCTTTAAGATTTGTTTGCAGATAATTTCGTATAGGGTTAAAACTCACACCTTCTTTGTTTCATGTCGATGATGTGGGATTCATTATGACCCTCCTTCGATGGATCTCTTCCTATCTACTTCAGATCATTATCCGGGAAGTCGATCTAGAGACTCATTTTTGGTACCTTAGAGCTTGCATGCCTTAATGGCAAGTTCTTCGCATTCGAAAACAGGTTCACATCATTGGTCTTCGATCGGGTGATTTCACAGGTGTTCGACTTCAGCTCATAGTTCACATTTCGTGGATTGTACTTGTTGTACCTTGAGAGCCATTGTCATTACTGGTGGTTTCTTCCTACGCCCTATAATGTTTCTTATACATATCATTGATCGGTAATCGTGTGATGTTCCTGCATGTTCAACTTCAACTCATTTATTCGCATGCTTGAAATTGTACTTTATCGGGTCATGACAGAGTGCAAGACCTTGAATTTATTCTCTAGATTCTAGGTTGCAAGGCGATATGATTTTTCCAGGATTGGATGCATGTTTCTTTCAGATGGATGGCTGTGACCATACCATGAGTCTATATGTGATCCTTCTCAGATGGATGGTTGTGGCCATACCATGGTCTCTTTTACAGATGGCTGTGTTCATAATTTGATTAATGTATTTTTATCATATATTCTAGTTATGTATATGTATGTATGCTTGATTTGTAGGTCTCCTGATGAAAACTTCTGGTTCCTTGCACGCACTCGTAAAATTTTTTACCCCTCAGTCGTGTTCAGACTTCATACTTTAGGGGCATATGCTACATTAATTTATCACTGTCTCTGTACTCCATATTCCTTTATCCTGGAGGACCCATATAGTTACCCTTGTGTACTATCCAAGCATGGAAAACATACCCTTGAACCACATTTCGTCTGCCAATTCAAGGTCGACGCTTTGTCTCAGTGTATGACCCGCTCCGATAGCAGATATTTTCATTGAGACCCATGCCGATCAGTGCTCTGTCTTAATTTATGACCCACATTGATCCTATTTTAGAATTTTTTTAAAATAGAAACAAAGTTTCCGTGACTAGAAGCTTCACGAAGTGGAGATCTGGAAGTTTGTTTTGAGGATATGGCCGAGGAATTCCCCTTTGGGATTCTTGTTCCCATAAAATAGGAATTACTCCAAAGGATAAGTTTTTTTCCCATTATTTGAGGGCCCATATCATCCTCCTCCATTTTTATATAAGGAGACCTCTTTCACCTCTGCTACCCTAGCTGGTTAGAGGCTGCAATCATAGAGATAAGAAGCAATTATAGTTTCGGGGGAATAGAGCAGAGTGTGATTTTTTGTGTGTGTTAGGAACATAGTGAGATCTTGGACCTTTGTGTATGAGGATGTTAAAATGGCCGATACGTACCTGCCAAAGGAGAACCTCAACATCAAGCATTGGTTGTAACCTCTGCCTTCATCATAATAAAATGCAACTAATGTTTATCTTCCACTCTTGTTTACATTTATAATGATTTATAGCATTCTCGATCAATAGATAGGTTGTAATTGTTTTATGTTTGTCGTTGTATTTAATGCTGTGTCTTAACTGTCTATACAATTAATCAAACATTGGTAGCAGCGTGTATCGATCTTGAGGAGAACGGTGAATCAATAATATTCGACGGAAGACGACAACATAGCATCAGAACAAGGTAGGTCATCTTCCTTGCTTTGAATTTCATATACAATCTAGGAAGGTAGATCTTAGTATGTTCCTGTAGTTTCTAGACCCACCCTAGGGCTAGAGGGATCAGCTTCATGTCTCATAGAGAGGATTTGCCTACACAACAAGGTGACAAGCTCTAACATTCTAAATAGGCTAAACTCCAACTGAGCTGTGTCAAAAATTCCTATCTTAAGCTGGCTCCTAAAAGATATACTAGGTCAAATCCAGACCCAAATCCCTCACCAATTGTGAATGACCTTGAGAGTCTTTTAAGAAAGCATAAAAACATCTCTCGGAAGGTTGGAAGAGCTATTCCTCCACTTGTCAAATCAAATTCCTTGCCTACGAGATTTGTTCTATAATTCAGAATCTGAAAGATCTTTGTTTAGGACTAAGTTTGAAACCTTTCTTTCAGAAAATATATTTGATCCTTTCGATTTCAAGACCTTTGCACCATTTTGTGAGTCTTTTTATTCCGAAGTTGATAGTGAAGTCTGGTCTAATTTCTACAAACATAAAGGCTTGGTGGATAAGTTTCAAGAAACTTTAGAAAGAGCTTATTTCCAATATCAGGAGCAGGATTTTGCTTCACCACCTGTCATTACACCTTCTCATACTGCTACATCATCATCCCTTCCTTTCATTCCATCATTACATCTGCAAGTTTTCACCCCATCAACACCTCCACCACCTGCTCCATTAGTCATGGCCAGATTTGCTTCATTGATCCTACCTCTACAACTCACTGCACTACCTCAGAACTATGGTCAGAGACTTCCTCTTTTTGATGGAACATCAGAGGTTACTTCTTATCAACACATTGCCAAAGTGATTGATTTCATAGATCTTGAAGAGATTGACAATGACGATGCCAATATGCGCATCATTGCACAAAGTTTCTAAGGAGGGGTTAAGAAATGGTTTCACTCTCTCACAACTAGTTCAATAGGTACTTCACAACAACTGATTGACTTGTTTAGGCGGAATGGGAAGAGAGTAAGAATCCATTGCATATTTTAGCTGAGTATAATGCCTTGAAAAGGAATCCTAATGAGTTTTTCCAAGACTTTACAGCTAGATTCAATAAAATCTATGATTCAATTCCTGAGAATATAAGCCTCCTCCAGGCCTTTATTTACTTCATTATCCTAATGGTTTCGATCCTGACATGGCATATCAATTGAGGGAAAGAAACCCATCAAATATTGAAGAAATGCACAGAAACACAGTGAGTGTGGAAGCTAATTTGATCATCAAAAAGTCTAAAATCAAGACGGAGAAAGAGTCACTATCAAAGAGGAAACATCTACTTCATCAGAGGGAAAATTAAACACATTGATCAAGACCATGGAGAAGATGATGGATAAAATTTCCATCGTTGATAGACAAGCTGAACCCTCCATTAGAAATCCCAATTTAAGGTGTAAAATAAATAGCCTAAATACAGGATCAAGCAAATGGAACAGAGGGGTCAGGATCCACAAAGTCAGCAGCAAATTCGCACTCCATTTCAGCAAAACTACACTAAAGGCACTGCTACGCCGGATTAACTCTCGTGGACAAGAGCGATCTCCCTAGTACTCAACGAGTAACTAGAAACAAAGATTCATTTGAAAACCTTTTTATCTAGATTAATTGCATTCCAAGATTATAATAGTAAAGTAGAGAGGACATGCCCCTACCTTTAAATCCAAACGTTTGATGTAACCTTTTGTCCCGTCGCTCCAAAGTGGTTTCTCCAATGAGTAGAACCTGCAATCAAAGACAAGACAAAGGATCAAAGCATCTGCAACATATAATAATTAGAAAATGCTAATCCAAATTTTTGATCAAGGATTCTAAGTATTTACATTATTCCAATAAGCATATAAAAAAAGCAATGATAAAAAAAATCCATATGTATTATCTTGAATAAAAAGAGTAATCTTACAACATGATGCCTTGATGTTGTATACATTTCTCCCGGGGTCCTGAACAATCGTTTCTCCTTCAGTCTGATAAGCCTTCCTCTTTAAATACCAGCATGGACTTATAGACACAAGGCTGTGATAATTCTCATGCCAGTAACAACTCACTAGTGTAGAAAGTATGCACTCTTATGAATTCTCTTCAGCTTAGAAACTATATAGACTAGTCTCTAATTACATTGGTATCTACGTGTGTCTACCCTTCAACCAAAAACTTGCTCTCAATTTATAGGAAAATGGAGGTAGTTTCAATTCCATGAAGAGGGGGATGGATTCCTCTCATAAATGGATTTTAGTTCCATGGACCAAGGGATAAGCTTAATGAGTGGAAGGATAAACTTGAACTGATCGCGACTCTAGAAGCTTCCAATTGGGAGAATGTTCGACCAAATAGGCTTCTAGAATTTAATTTTTTCTTTTATTTTATTTTCACGGGGGTGCGAAGGTAATAGTGGAAAAAAGTGTGGGAGTTTCTGTAAATTATGGACAAAAAATAGCGCATGTGCAAGGAAAGGCTAGAAAAACCGCACAGGTAGACTTTTAAGGGTTTTATAGAGCTTTTCTCCAATTCCAAGACTTGGTTCAGGAACATTAGTGTTCTTGACCTTAAAGGGAATATGATATGGGTGGTGATAAACCCATATGAATAGTCAAATGTCATGGTGAGAAAATGACATGTAACAAGCCCCAATGAAGATGAGGAAGAATAATTTTCTGGTGAGAATCATCTATTTGAGGAAAATCAACAACCTATTTTCCTTACTGAAGAAGATCAATTTTCTGCAGAAATTTTTGCATCAGATGATCAACATTATGTATCGTCAAATGATGACATGTTATCAATGTGCATGGAATATTATCAGAGGGGATATCAGAATGTTCTTTCTCAAGTGAAAAGATAGTATGGTTTGAGAAATAGGAATGTTCCTATAACCTTCAATCAGAAAAACAAACCGCTCAAGTAGATGCTCATCATAAAGAAGCTGCTACTCCAAATAAAAGTAAAGATTATAGAATCGATGTTCCTAATCAAACTAATCAAGCTAAAGACAACAAATTTCCCTCCATATTTCAAAGAAAGGATAAATAATTCCAAGATGGAGGACAAAAGAAAGAGTCTTCACACAAAGATCGGCATTTAAAAGAAAGATGCCAATCATTGAAAGAGGTAGGAAAACATTTCCGCTTCTTTAGTCTTGAAAATGAAATTCCAAATCAAAGTCTCCATTCCTCTAATCGAAGCCAGTCGAGCACGATTAGTAAGAAGTTCAAGCAGCTAAGTTTCTTAGAGTGCTAAGTTTCTTAGAGGTACCTTACAACTTGACTTTTCATATGCTACCATTCCCGTCTTTGGGCAGCTCAAGAAACTATACCGGGAAAGTAAAATGAAGTACATGATCAGTAGCCGAGAAAAGCCTGATAATCATCCCATACATGTTGTCCACACAGATTTAGAGTCCTTTATCTTATTCAATGATGAATGTTCAACATCTTCCGAATTTTTGATTGAAGAGAAAGCAGAGAATTCTGAGTTTTCAAATTTTGTTTTAGAAATGGCAAATGCAGAAATTCATGAAAAGATGCCAAGTGGTTTGGAACCAAGTGCATTATCCCAAAAAAGAGATGAAATGGAAATCTTTGGTACAACAGAACTCTCTCAAGTAGCAAGTATGGTTCAATTATCCGATTTGCAGCTTCCTGATGAAGAAAGTAGTTTGTGGACCATGGACTTTGATGGAGCTTTGGGAAAATGTTGTGAAACGAGCTCCAAAAATAGAAGAAAAGAGATATCAACGCCTTATAAATAAGCCACTTCGAGGGGGAAACCTCCAATACATTACATGAATGAACAATTCTTGGATGATAGAAATGAAAAAACCTCCTTTCTATATATAGGAGTCCATGGGGCCACAATGTAATCCTAGCTGCCCTAACAATAATAATGTGAGGGCACAATAATAACAATATGGGGGTTACAAGGGTACAAAAATAACAATAAGGGGGGCTACACTAACATAATAAGGAACTACACTATTAATATATGGACTTAACATGCCCCTCTCCATCAAACAAGTGTTGTCCTCAACGCTTGATTATTTCTTGATGCTTCTGTATAAAATTCTCATCCTTCCATGTGGAATATTCTACAGGAAAGTTCTTCCACTTGCTGAGATACTCTAAAATTGATCATACTTGTCTAGTTCTTGTTTCTGTGACTGCTTCATAGCTTCTTTCGATGTGATGTTGATCTTCCTGTTGTTTCATTAGATTCTGCACCAAAGTTAGGCTATCCTTTGAGAGTTGGAGAACTTGTTGTTGATGCTCGATGTGATATTCCACTAATTTATCATCCATATTAGCTATTATTTGATCATTCAAACCATCCAACTTAGCCTCCATTTCTGATTTTAAACCATCTATGTCATCTTCGGTTGCTCTTCGTAAGATCGAAATTTTTTGCACTTGGTAACATAATTTTGATATCTCATACTACAATTCTTCCTCTTCATGCATCATAATATAGATTTTTGAGGGCTTAATGGGCATGGAATTATTTTTTGGAGGCATTATAGAACCCAATACTAATAAAAATTTTAAAATATGCCCTTGGAATCACTTCAAACTTATTTTTCAAACAAATGCTATGCAATTTTAAAGACCAAATACACACCTTTTTCTTTTGAGAAGCTAGATATTGAAACTGAATCATCTATGTGATTTTAGATCCTCAATAAATAAAATTTGGCCATGAAGTAGCCCTCTGAATCTTCTTTATAATGACATATGTTTGACCCGATTTGGATTCTTGAATACAAAGTTATGCCCAATATCCCATGATGACTCAATTATGGACTAATTTAGTAGAGAAAACTTGTACGACTTGCCACGTGAGCCTGTTTCCTCCTTCAACTTTGAAATTGATAGAGAAGAAACTACAACATGTGTACTTGTGGCCAATTTTTACAGAATCTCAATCCGACGCTTAGAGAGAGAGAGCTATGATGTTTTTCCCACGATCACCTCTTTGATATGAAATTCGGGAGCCTAAAAAAGACCTAACTTCCAGAGATCATATCTTCGAAAATATTGCGAACCAAGCTCTGAAATTTTAGACGATGTTCCTCAGGATTTTGGATTCGCACTCTAAAAATTTCAGCATCTGAACCTTCTTATAAAAATTTTTATAGCGAAAATGCCACGATGACCTATTTAGGTTAAATTGAGGAGCCTGAAAAAATCCCTAACTTGCACAGATCATATTTCCGAAAATATTGCGAACCAAGATCTAAAATTTTATGGTGATGTTCCTCCAGATTTCGACTTCGCCCTATAAAAATTTCAGCTTTTGAAACTTTGTATAAAAAATTTATAGCGCAAATGCCATGATGACCTGTTTGGAGTAGTGAAACCCTATAATCCAAAGCTATGATACCAAATGTTGGGAAACCAACCCCAAAAATAGAAGAAAAGAGATATTAGCGCCTTAGAAATAAGCCACTTCAAGGGGGAAACCTCCAATACATTACATGAATAAACAATTCTTGGATGATACAAATGACAAAACCTCCTTTCTATACATAGGAGTCCATGGGGCCACAATGTAATCCTAGCCAACCTAACAATAATAATGTAAGGGCACAATAATAACAATATGGGGGTTACAGGGGTAAAAAAATAACAATAAGGGGGGCTACACTAACATAATAAGGAACTACACTATTAATATAGGGAATTAACAACAAATAAGGTGTTGGAATTGGAGTGTGGATTCATAGCCCTGTAAATCAATCATTAAAAATTCCTCCCAATGTTCGAATGCCCTCCTACAAGCTGGATTTCGAATTTTCAAAAAATGAAGCTGAGTATGAGGCTTTAATAACTGGTCTAAAAATTCTCAAGAAGCTAGGTGCCAAAAATATTTTTGTATATGGCGACTATGAGTTAGTAATAAAGCAAGTCAAAGGGGAATACCAGGCCAAGCATCCAAGGATGCGAGCTTACCAAAATTAAGTGCTAGACATCCTCAAGACATTCACCGATTACACTGTCGTTGATCCAAAGGGACAACAATGTTATTGCTATTTCTCTTTCCACTTTGGCCGACATGTTAAAAATTCCATTGCATCCTAATAAGAGGTATGAGATAAATTTCAAAAAATGCCCTGCTGTCCCAACTAATGTTCAGTATTGGCAGGTCTCTCGAGATGATAAATAGATCAACAACTTCTTGCAGACAAAAGAGGAATTTATGAATTCTCAAATGGATAACCAATGCTATGAAGATGACCAAGACATCCCTGCAGCAGAGATGCAAGTGCTTCAACTGAAAGATAACTCCATTCTAAGAGGTTTGGTACCTTTGGAAGAGCTTCTTGATCAAGATGATGTTGCACGCAAACTGACCATGTTACCGACCGAAGTGGGAGTGGAAGATCTCAATATTGGCACTTCAGAAAAACCAAAGATGGTAAAAATTTCAAAATATTTGAGTGCAGAAATGAAAGGTAAATAGATAGCTCTTATGTATCATTTTGCTTATGTATTTTCTTTGGAATATTTTGATTTGAAAGTCTATGATAAGAGCATAATTCAACATACCATTCCCTTGAAGCTAGATCAAAAAACTTTCCGTCAGAAGTTAAAGAGAATGAATCCCAAGTTGTTGCCCTCTATTCAAAAGGGGGTAAGTAGATTATTTATTGCTGGAATTATAGTGCCTTTTCACTTTTCAAATTGGATGTCCAATCTAGTGCCAGTGAGAAAGAAGAAATGAGATATTCAATTATGCAATGATTTTAGAAATCTGAATAAAGTGTCATTGAATGAAAATTACCCACTACCAGAGATGGACCATATTCTGAAACGGGTAGTTGGATATTCTAGACTTTCATTGTTGGATGGATACTCCAGGTATAATCAGATTTTAGTCCATCCAGATGATCATGAAAAGACAACTTTTACAACACCTCAGGGGACATTTATGCACTACAAGGAAAAGACCCTCTAGCAGAGGTTATATAGGAGGTTTTTGGTGTTATAAAATTGGCCAAAATTGTCAAAAAACCATTTGCTACAATGCCTGTTTATGGTTACAGAGGTTTTGGCAGAGCGTTTAATGGAAATTCAGCACAACTAAAAAAACTCGGTGACCGGAGGTTATTACGGATGTTTTTCTCATCGGTGCACTACTAAGGTTTCAACGCACCAATGCGTGTCATCTAGAAGGTGGCCTAGGGCGGTCGAAGGTGCATGCACTAGGCCATCAAGGTATAAAACCGCACCAAGCGCAGTGTTGGTGATACAACACACGAGGCTGTTCTAATTGGTATTGGGATTTGTGCAGTGCCCATAGGTCATCTCAACGCACTGGTACATAGACTTAGAGAAACACACCGGTGCTCTGTATCAGACAAACACACCGAGATTTATAATTGGTATTGGTATTTGTGCGGTGCCCATAGGTTGTACAAATGCATCAGTGCATAGTCTCACATAAATGCACCAATGTGCAGTACCGCACAAACACACAGATATTTTTAATTGGTTTTGGTATTTGTGTGGTGCCCCTAGGTTGTAGAATAACACCAGTGTGCTGCAGCATACACATGCATCGGTGTACAGCAACTAACACGCACCGGTGTTCATTTTATATTTTTTAGAAACATCGACTTGTGATAGTGCAATTATTGTGATTTTTAAAAATTCATTATTCATCAAAAGTCGACAGATCCTATAAAAATATTTATATTAATTTAATTTTTATCAATGCATTTGAATGTGATGTTTGGATTAATTTGTTATATCATATCATAATTATTATGATTTTTAAAAATTCATTATTCATCAAAAGTCGACACATATATATCTTATAACAATATTCATATGAATTAATTTTTTATTAGTGCATTTGAATGTGATGTTTGGATTAATTTGTTATATCATATCATCAAATTTCACATCTCTTCATTATAATATTTAATTATCCATAAATTTAGTCAGTGGTGTTACATTTCACAGCGACAATGGAGAACACAATAGAATAAATTAAAACATATATATATATATATATATATATATATATATATAAGACAATCTTTGTCATACAAAATGGGACAGTTATTGGTATCCCTTTGTCTTTCAATTGGGACGCTATGTCCATTACATTAAACAAAATGTCTGATTTCACAGACAAATATTTCAAAAAATACAACACCTTGCTTTGATATCCAAACATAGTGATCATCATTCTTCACTTGAATTGCTGTGACTGCTAGAGCTACTTCCATGACTTGGTTTATTTTCAGGAATGTTTTGTTCATGGTGTTGATTATTTTCTTCTTCTTAACCTTCCATATACAAACATAAAAATAAACTGTAATGAGTGTATATACATTGGTGAGAATAATGAAAATTTCAATATTAAATAATATACATCAATGTAAATAGAAAAGAAATGATGTACCATAGCAACAATTGACTCATAAACTATACACATTCTTTCAAAACCATGTACCATGCCATCTTTCAAGATTTCATCTGTTGGCGCAGTTCCATACTTTGTTTCCTGCAAGTTTTATAACCTATAACAAATCATATATTTAATCTAAAAGATTTTTTTTGTTTTATTAATTATAGATGGAGCTAATTAAAACAAGATCGATAGATGCTTAAAATTTCCACAATTTATTTATGATATGCCAACATATACTCACAACCCATATTTAACTCAATTTCAATCAATTCGTCCGATGGTTCTTCTTTGTATGTTAGCACCTGTTTGAAGAAATTAAATGATGATGTTTGTAAAAGAACTTAAAAAATACAAAAATGAAATCTAGTTAAGTTGTTATAAGGAAGTAAAAATTACTCACAAACTTAGATATCAACCATTTTATTCCTTGTCGTCCTGTTTTATGTGTTGAATGGGTTCCATTTTCTTTTATTTTTTGCAAGAAAATACTTGAAAATTAATATTTAATGCTAAATTTTTTATTTATTGTACCTAATGATCGAAAAATTCAATGATTAAAAATTACATTTGAAGCACGTTGTTGTTGAGATGGCTCCTCTTGCAATGCAATTTTGTCCATTTCTTTGACCATTTCATTGTAAACCCTTTTGGACATTCCTACTGCCATATTTTTGATATTAATTCGTTCATCTTTTGAGATTTTCATAATCTTCTTGAAAATGTAACATGACAATATACTATTTTATTTTTTTATTAATATATGAAAAGTAAATATAACAAAAGTGATATTTATAAATAATTGTAGACAAACATTTAAGGGAATATTAATTTTTCATTCCTTCTTTTTTGTTGTTGTACGTTTTTGCTATTAAAAGTCTGACATTTCTCATTGACCAATTCTCTGGAAACTCTTCCTGTAGTTTAGATAAAATTTGGTTCTTGGAATCATTGGATTAATTTTTGTATTGTAAGTGGAAGGAACATCTATACATTCGCTCCAATAGATCCCTCAAACTTTTGTAAAAGCTTTTCCCCCTTTCGTTAACCTCCAACACCATTCCAGATGAGCTAAGGAGAAATTCATTTTCATTTGCATGTTCTATTTTTTTTCTTTTTTTAGAACATCATTCATTTTTTGAGTTATTGGTCCCTGTAGAACATTAAATAGATGTGAATTAATAGATTGTTTGACACATGTTATCTAATAATTTTAAGTATATTATTAAAGAAAATTAAAAAATGAAACTCATATTGGATCGATAGTATTTTTTCATTCACCTGATTCATCCTTTTGCAATTTTTCCATCAAGCTTTTACACTCTTTTGGTCCAATATCAGAAATAATATTATCAAGCTTCGTCATTTTGTGGCTCTACATGATACACAATAAACAATACATATTAGTTAAACTTACATATAGTTCAAAAATAATATTTTTTGTAAATAATTTACAAAGAACTTGCCTTTTTTGCTTTTCTTGATGTGTTATCAATATTTTTGTTATTTGATCTCTTGTCAGGAATTTATTTAGCAATCTGAAACCTGTACCATATCATTCATTAATATATTTATAAACAAAGTGTCAACTTTTTAGGTAAAAAAAGAAAATCTCAAGAAACCGGTGCACCATTCATGGTGTACGCACCAGCGTCAGTGCGTTGGAGTCTTATAAATGCACCAAAAAAATAGTATAATAGACCGTATGGTGCTCTATGTCAAGAAGGAGCACCGGTGCATTACATGTTAACCACTGCACCGATTTACACAGAGAAGATAATAAAATTTGTCTAGTGTTATTTTTTGTAGCATAAACGCCTCGCATAAACAAGGGACCACCATATGGTGCTCTCTGTCAACTAGGAGACCTGGTGTGGTGCATTACATGTTACATGGTGCACCGATTAACAAAATAAATGAATTTTTTGCAAAACAACATGTTTGTGGTGCGCCATAATGAAATAGCGCATTGGTGCCCTATTTTACATATGGCGCACTGATAAAATTTTTTTTTTTTTTAAATTTTTTATCACACAGTACTTTCGTGGTGTGCTGGGATAATACAATGCACTAGTACGCTAGGTTACGCCGGGAGCACCGATAAAAAAAAAAATCTATTTTTTAAAAATTCACGCAAGGGTCGACATGGATTTGGATCCGACTATGAAAGTCGTCTTATGGGTTGGATGTCTTAGGCCTATATATAGAAATACAAAGATATAAATCTAAAATGAAAAGCCCTAATTATGAAATCACAGAAAGAGGGAGAATAAAGGGCAGAAACAAAAATAATGTAGGGTTTAGGCTAAAAATGGATTTTTTAATTTTAATTTTATTTTTAAAAATGAAAAATAAATTGAAATTTTTTTCTTATTGCGTAAAAAAAACTGCAGAAAAAGTAAAAAAAGCAATAAAATTTAATCACGAGATCATTTGAAATTATTGTTGGAAATATTGTCATTGATGGCAAAGGAGCACAAAGGAGCAGCACCAAGACAAGGGAGCATATCAGATTCAGATGGAATAGTTGCAGAGATTTCACACAGGGTTTAATGTATCAATGGGTTGCGGTTGCCCATTTGGGGTTTTTACTGTAATGGAAAATGATAGATAAGAACCACAGAAATTGAATATAGAGGTTAAATCATGCGTGGAATGAATGCCAGAGAGGGTTTGAAGACTGGTTGATATCGTGAAAGCAGAATGATGGAGTAAAGGATAAGTCATAGTGCAGTGAAATGAATTGATGATTTGTTTGAACAAGTATACGGAGGAGGTGTAACGAAAGAAATTAGAAGTGGAATTAGAAGTAAATGGTGCAGGGGAACCATGAGTAGCATCACAGTGAACAGTGAAGGCAGTTTCAAAAAACAATAGATGGTTTTCGTGCAACCTTCGAGTGGTAAGTGGTTTTATTGAAATTGAATGCGATCAAATAAGACTGTGACACGTCACGGGCGCGAAGCCGCCAGTTTCACGTCACTTTTGAGCGATAAGTCGTCGGGGTTAATTGAACGTGATAGCCGTTCGATCATCAAAAATTGAGATTTGACGGTGTTCGCACCCGAATTTGCGCAGGGGTTAACAAAGGTGTGGGACCAGCGAAGGCAACAACAAAGGCTAAACCTCGTGCACATCGTATGAGTGCGGTTAACATTGATCTGGGATCAACGATACTGTGGGGGCACAAATAGTTCGATTATTAACCCAAGGGGGTGCCTCCGCAGTTGACCTGACCATCGGGCATTGACTGCAGATCGATGACTGTCATTCACTACAGTAGCACAATCCCAATGATCTTTCCATACCGAGGAGTGCCTCCATAGTACTATGAATCTAATTTAATAATTCGAGCACCTTTTGAGGTCCGGTGCCATACATATTGTGGGGCAAATACATTTTGTTGACATGCTTTGTTTTAAAGCAAACAATATATAAAGAGTGGAATGATAAAAGGTGTGGGACCGATGTCACAGAGCGGGATAACGTAAACAAACAGATGAGATTAAAGGAGATCCGATGCCATGGATGCAATGTGATGCGATCGCATATCGCAATCGGGGTAGGAGAAAAATTGCACAAACAAAGTGGTCACAGAAAATGTGAAGTGCGATGTAATGATGTGGCAAGTGACCTGGCAGCTGACGTGGACCTGACCCCACAAATCACAAATAAATCAAGATGACGTGGCACGATGATGTCGCGATGACGTGGAAAGGTGATGTGGCATGATGACATGGAGATGATGGGGTCCTGGCCCACATATCGCAAATCGAAAGATCGGAAGGGTGAAGATTGTAAGAGCAAGGTTGAATCGCTGAAATGAAAAATGCGATAAGAGTTCCGGATGCGATGCAAATTTAAAGAAAAAGTCTAAAGGATTTCAAATCTGAAGGTATAAGGTTTCCCTTTGAGAAATCGCATCAGCGGTTGGAAGAGCTATGCATAGCAAGAAACACATGGGAACACCGAAATGCGAAGTAGCAATAGAGTCAAGTGGGACCCGTCGCATATCACATATCGAAATCGGTGTTGCTTATGTGATAGGAATTCGTAAGTTATAGAACTTGCGATGCGATCAATGAATGCGATGCGAAACTCATCGCATATCACAGATCGCAAATCTCAGGAGAGATATCACACAATCTTGGAAGTCATGTGAGTTGCGATGCGAAGTAGTGATAAAGTCAAGTGGGACCCGATCGCATATCACTCATCGCAAGATCAGGACAAAGTGCGATAAAGGAGCCAGATGCGATGCAAATCAGAACTATTAGTTAAGAGATTTCAAGTCCGGGTGTATGTGACTTCCCTTTGTAAATCACATAGGAAAGAAAAGGAGCCATATAGCAAAGAGCGTTTGAAACGCTGAAGTGCGATAAATAGAGTGGATGCGATAAAGATCAAAACTAAAGCCTAAAGCATTTCAAGTCCAGAAGTATGTGGATTTTCCTCTGTAAATCATTTCGGAGAAGCAAAAGGAGGATTATAACATAAAACAAAAAAGGAAAGTATGAATGTGGGTAGAAAGGCTCAGGTAAGGACCCGACATAGAGAAAAAGGCAGAACTGAATGTTTAGAAGAGCGGTGAAGGTTGAATGCTATGGGCACGAGAAAAAGAGGCATGGTCGGGCAAAATGAGATATGATGACACTATTAGAAACGCAATAGAATGGGTCAATTCAGACAAAATGAGTAGTTATGCAGCAGAGCTAGACTATAATAGAAGAAATTGAAAAGATAGTGACAACAACAGAAAAGACAAATGTATGGTGAACCAAGAGCTGAAAGGGCTGAGTGAAATGTATTATTGTATCTGTAAATGTAAATGATTTAATTATTTTTATTGTATGTGATGCAAAGGCAAGTCTTCATAGGCAAAGCAAAACTCCACTCAGAATACAAAGAGAAAAGTTCCAGAACTATTCAATGTGTCAGATAAGAAAATGAGAAGGAAGCAAAGAGTCATACCTGTTCATTTCGAATTCCCTGTGGAATGCAAACAATTATGAGGTGATCTCTATAAATAATGTTACCAGCATATGCATAAAGGGAGACAAAAATGAAGAAAGAAGTGAGAAAGAGTAAGAAGAAGAAGGAGCAGACAGAGAAGCTGTGAAGATCCAAGGAAAAAGGAAGATATGAAGGGTGGAGGACAACAATGAAGAAGGAATATAATAGAGCTAATATCCAGGTAAATCAATACAAGCCAGTAGTGATTAAGTTATGCTCTTATATATCAAGTTGTAGCTAAGGATGTCCGGGCTTGTAGTCAAATGAGGTAGTATATGCCTCCTATAGGTTGTGTTTGGAGAAATAGATGTAGTTGCTTCTGTGTTGTAGCCATATAATTGAGGTAGTAGCCTCCTGTAGGTTGGAGCCTACGGAAAATCAGTGGTGAGAGGGATTTGGAGCTTGCCTTTTCATCACAACAATAATAAGATGTGGTTTTCTCCCTTATGGGTTTCCACTTATATCTGTTGTCTATGTGCATGGTGATTATGTGTTGATATTATATATTTAATCTTCTTAATACCTGCTGCTCACTTATTAAGATTGTTGTTCCATTGAATATTAAGTTGATCAAAAAATGAAGATGTAATTAAGTGTAAAAGGAAGTTTTTCAATACCATGACTGCATTAAACTGATTCACCCCCCCTCTCAGTTTAACCAAGGGTTCAACAATTCTATGCTACAGGGTTTGAATTCTGATTGTCTGAATACTTCTGTTTGAACGTATTTCGCTACTCCACAATGCTCTCGTGCTCTGTTGCTCTAGGTATGTGTCCTGCAAATCTGTGGCTGAATTTTTTTGCAAAATAGTGAAATAATGAAAATTATTTAGTATTTAAAGAATTGTTTTATGAAATTAGATTTTCAAAAATATTTTTCCGCCCATTTTTCAATTTACCATTTTTTTTTCACTTAAAGAAAATAGAGTTGCACTTTTTTTATTTACGGTTATTCCTCATCAGTGCGTCACTTAATAGCATCGCACCGCTGCATCCATTTATAAAATGGCACTGGTGCGCAGTAACGAAAACACACCAGTGCAGTGATCTGTACATTAGCATCGATAACAAGAAGTCCATTTTTAAGGCACCGAAATTTACTTTAGGTGTGTGTGCCAAAATTTATTGTTGATTTTGCTCAAATGCATGGAGAAAATATCATAATTATATCGAATGGAAAATTCTTCAAAATCCAGCTTGTTCCATAATATTTCTCAAATTCCATCGCGGAGTTCTCCCTATCCATCTCGAGACGTAATATTTACTTCATATTTTATTTATTTTTTCATTATCTAATTGAATTTATGGTTTTTATCCATGTCAATCATGCACAAATTAATTAAATTTATAATGTATACAAACTTGCATGTTCATGTAGATTCAACATCGAATTCAGATGCAAAAAATATTCAAACAACTCCAAAATGTCGGAAGCTCTTATCAGGAGTAGCATACCACAAGGCACATTTGGTAGATGAAAATGGACAGCCACTTCACCCTGCAAATTGTAACAATATTGCATCTTCTAGCCACAATCCTGGGACAATGATGGTAATAATTATAATTGTGTGGTATATTGATTAATGTAATTATTTCAACGTCAAACCAATTAATCAACAATATTGTCAACGTGGTTACTAATTGATATCGTATATTTTGTACTAATCATGTTCAATTTTTTTTATAAATTATTAGGATTCTAGTGATGACGAGCAACCTACTTACCATCTTTCGTTGCACCCCACGACAATGTCAAATCAAGAGAAGACTGAATTAAGAGAGAAAATCAGAGAGGAATGATACCAAGAATGGTTGAATCAACCACCGATTCAATTCCCACTACGTCCAGATTCACCAGTTAGGACTGACTACAACAATAGTAGTTCTTCACAAGTTGGCAATGGAGGTAATAAATAGAGGTTGGTATGGATGATTAGTTAAGGGATACGACTACCATGGAGACAATATTGTTAGATGCATTCCAAAACGATGATCAACTAGGGGATGATGCTCATATCGCTGACACCTTTTTCGAAAGCCTTAAATTTTCTTCCACCACCCCTCTCTTTGGACCTGGTGGTTAGTTAAAGTCTACCCAGCTGGGGACAATGATGTTACTGTATAAATTTAAAGAAAATTTTGGCTTGTCGAATGTATGTTTCTCGAAAATTTTGAGGTAAGTTACCATAAAGTCCTCCCTTATATAAATTTGAGAAATATAATCTGTAAAAAATGAACATTATAAATGGTAAATTTTATGAACGTTAATAATGATATCGACATTAATGTACATTTATTAATATATTTTTCCATGATCACCAACTACATGTCGTTTAAAGATAAGGTTCTTCCGAGTGATAATGTCTTGCCCGATAGCTGCGAAGAGGCAAATAAATTTTTGAAAATCTTGGGTGTTGAAAGGGATGAAGACAAAAGAGAAGGGGAGTTGCTCCAAACAAGTGGAAAAAAGCGCTTGATAAAGAGTAAGCGACTTATAATTTTTCAAATTTACACAAAGTAAATATTTACGTTGAACTTTGATATAATGTATATTCTCTAAGTACTATATAATGTTTGTTTGATTTCATTAGCGAATGCATAAATTGAAGCAATCAATAAATTCGTTCTTTACAATTCTGAAGCAACACAACCGTGGGTCGCATTGTACGAAAAAAAGAGGATGAAATGGGATAGTGTCAGGAAAGAATTTAGACGGTTGAATGGTATAAGTGTGCCTTATACCGATCATTTAAAAGAAAATATGCCAAAAATATGCCCCAACAATTGGGTTGCTGACCAAGTCAGAGACAAATACAGTGCAATCGGTCATTACCCGCGTGCTGAAGAGGATGCGCTAAATGTAGGGATTGGATGCAGCAACTTAGTAATAATCTATTTAATTTATATTAAATCTGAAACTTATAAGACATCTATATTTCATATTTTAACTATTGGGTTATTATAAAAAACATGACACTATGATTTTTTTTAACTTTTTTATAATAGCTGCATTTGTTCCCATCTATGTGGGCATATGGACACCATTTTTCGCACAGAAAATGCCGATGCTGGAAACATCACACAAGACTGTGGAGTGGAAGTTGAGTCTGATCATCTAGTCTATCTAGCCACCGTGATAAAAACCTAGTACGAGGGATGCTAGGTTACGTCGGAAACATACAAGAGATAATTGAAGTGGATTTCTCTTCTTTCCAATGTGTTATTTTTAGGTGCAAGTGGTAGGACACCTATGATCATAATAATGTAAAGGAAGATTGTGATAGTAGGCTGATATGTATAAACTCTAGAAAGATGTGGGATAAAGCTAAGGAGCCATATGTTTTCCCCAAACACTGCAACCAGGTGTTTTTTTAGCCAGATGTGCTGGATAGGGATTGGTGGTTTGTATTGAGACATGACCCTAGATCAAAACATACATTTGAGAAAAATAGTGTTATCATGCCATGCGAGCTGGACGATAATGAGGGTGATCATGAGAACCGAGAGTAATATGGTACATGTGTTATTTCATCAATATTTATACTTTTTAAGATGGATTTTTCGAAACATTATAATATGTATTTTGAATTAATTGGTAATTTGCATTGTGTTGATGTTAAAATCAATATTTCACTTGATAATTTGCAATTATGTTGATCTCAAAAACAATGGCGTACTGTATAAAGTTATTTTTTTGTATGTAAGATCTTAATAAAATAATGATAATTCTAAAGTACATGAATTTATTTGCATTATTTTCTAAACTTTATTATGTTATAATAATTCATATTATTCTAGATTTATTATTTTACAATTATTTAAAATTTTACAAATTTACAAATTCAAAATTTTTAATAAAATCATTTCACATTAATACAATTAAAATTTTCACTTTAATACAATTAAAATTTTACAAATATTTTACATACGATTACAATTAAAATTAGAATTAGAACTGGAATTAGAATTAGAATTAGAATTAGAATTACAATTTTACAATTTCACATACAATTACAATTAAAATTACAATTACAATTTTAGAATTTTACATACAATTACAATTTTACAATACATAACTGACAATGCACCTCCTAATTATGTTTTGGCTGTCCATACAAAAACATTACCAATAATGCAACTTCCTTTAAGTCCAAGAAAATGATTGAATTTTGTGATAGGTATCACATTAGGCTTGGTCATTCCACAACATAATATCCTCAAGGAAAAATTCTCACTGAATCGTCAAATAAATCTTTGGTGAACATAATCAAGAAGATGCTACAAGAAAACAAGAGGAATTGGCACACAAATCTCACCAATTATCTATGGGCAGATAGATTTAGCACAAAGAGATTAATCATCATGCCACCTTTCCAGCTCATGTATGGTGTTGACACGGAGTACCCTACTTCTCTAACTGTACCGGTGATGAAAATTATGCAAGAGATTGATAGTGAACCAAATAATATTCAGAAAAGAATCAACCAAATGATCCATCCAACAATCAAGAGATGAAGTCTTCAGTCATACTTCAAATATTTATGAGAAATTAAAAAAGATTTAAGATAAGAAGACCAAAGCTAATTATTTTAAGCTTGGAGATGTTTTTCTTCACTGGGATGCCCTAAATGAAGACAAAAGTAAAAACGAAAAGTTTGACAATATATGGAAAGGAACTTACAATATCATTGCATTTAGAGGTAATAAAGCATTTCTACTAGAGGATCTTGAAGGACAAGAAGTACTGGGAGGACCAATCAATGGTAGGTTCCTCAAACATTATCTTATTTGATCATTGAATATGAAATCCAATTTCACTATACATATCATTTTAATTTTATTTCCAAGAAATAAGGAAGTTTCCGCAGAAGTTTGAAGCTTGAGGAGAAGGCCATGGGACTTCTACATCCAGCTCATGTTTTCTTTCAAAAAGTTCAAAAAGTTTCAGTCAGTTTTTTCTAGTCAAAGTCATTTCCAAATTTAGTTCATCATTTCTAGTTTTGACTCCATTGCCCAATGGTAAGGCTACCTAATCTATGGTGTTCTTGACACCTCCTGAAGGAGCTTCCATTCCCAGCTGGAGCCAATGTAAGTGTCAATATGTCAGTGATAAAAAACACTCTTTCAGTTGTTTTTATAAAGTCATAGGTCAATTTTTTTTTACCTTTTCCAACAAGTTTTCAAAAATAATTTTGGTCACTGAAGAGGTCTAGGTCAAGTGTGTTTCTCCTTCATCTCATTCATCACCACGATCATTTTCAAGGTCATCTCCATCATCATCTTTTAAGGTTCAGGGTTATGTCACTCCACCTCATATAGGTCACTGTCTAGGGGTCATCTTTGCCTTTGAAAATGTTCAATTTGTCACCTAAAACAAGGCTCTAACCCTTCATCTCACTCATAAACACTAAAGAGGGAGCTAGCATGCTTAGAGAATGAAATACATAGAACTTGTCTTGTGTGGAAGAGAAACCCTCTTATCTCACTTGCACTCCAAAGGGGGTCTAAAGTCCAAATCCAAAGCTAAAATTCATTTCAAAACTGATTTTATACCCTTATAGCAGCTTTTGTTACACTCTTGTAGCTTGTGTTACACTTCTTAGAGATTTTGTTACGCTTCTGGGTAAGCATGTTACACTTTTGAGGAGTGCTACGCAAACTTTATTACCCTTATGGCGTGTTGCACAACCCTTGTTATGCTTTCAACCATCCACTGTTTTTCTTCTGTTAACACTGTTACGATTTTGCCTTCCATTTTTACGCTTATGTAGATGTTTTTTACGCTTCTGAAGGAGAGGAAGATTTTGGTTTTTGGCTTAGAAAACCTTCAAATCAACTCAGTGCTTGGCATAATTACCTTGTGACAACCTCGTAAAAAATTTCCGTACATCTACCCATCAAATAAACACACTAGGGTTTTCATCATTTCAGTGACAAACAAGATGGAAAGTGACAAGAAGAGCTTCAAGGGAGGGCGCCACCTCAGGCTAGAACCCTTCACAATGCATGAACTCAATGCCTCTCCATTGGCCAAAAGATGCTTTGAGAGGGTTTAATGGTTGAGATTTTGTGAAAGGTTTATGGAAGAGGGGTATCATCTTCAATTGAATAGCCTATCTGCTACAAGATTCAACATGGGAAAGGTCACTATTGCAGGTATAGAGATAAAATTATCAACATACCTAATTTCTTCATTAACAGGTATCCATTTTCATGGAGAGCAGTGGTTAAAAGGCATGTAGTTAGACATTGAAAACTACAAACAATTTATCAAGCCTCATGCTAGAGAGGAGCCAAATTACCTTTTTCCTTCCAGACACCTCACAAAAAAGCATGATCCTTTGATGATGTTCATAATGAAGTACTTCACATCCAGGTTGTATAGGTATCATGTCAGGCTATTGATGCATTTCACCTTTGTCAAAACACTCGATTTTCCATATTATTTCTACAGGAATTTCATTAAGATGACTGTGAATGTTTAGAGTAGAAAAACAGATCATCACACTAGTATTTTTCATCATGGTCTGATCAAGCTATTAAGTCCCTATATTAATAGTGTAGTCCCTTATTATGTTAGTGTAGCCCCCCTTATTGTTATTGTTGTACCCTTGTAACCCCCATATTGTTATTATTGTGCCCTTACATTATTATTGTTAGGTCGGCTAGGGTTACATTGTGGCCCCACTAAGATTACATTGTGGCCCAATGGAATCCTATATATAGAAATGAGGTTTTTTCATTTGTATCATCCAAGAATTATTCATTCGTGTAATGTATTGGAGGTTTCCCCCTCGAAGTGGCTTATATCTAAGTCATTGATATCTCTTTTCTTCTATTTTTGGAGCTAGTTTCACAACATTTGGTATTAGAGCTTTGGATTCTAAGGTTTCGTTGCTCCAAATAGGTCATCATGGAATGTTCGCTACAATTTTTTTTCTACGAAGGTTCAGAAGAGGAAATTTTTAGAGTGTGAAGCCGAAATCCTGAGGAACATTGTCACAAAATTTTAGAGCTTGGTTCGCAATATTTTCGGAGATATGATCTGTGGAAGTTAGGGCTTTTTGCAGGCTCCTGAATTTTGATTAAAAAGGTCATCGTGAAATTTTCACTATAAAGTTTTTTATACGAAGGTTCAAAAGCGGAATTTTTTAGAGCGCGAAGCCTAAATCCTAAGGAAAATCGTCGCAAAATTTGAGAGCTTGGTTTGCAATATTTTCGGAGATATGATCTGTGGAAGTTAGGTATTTTTCAGGCTCCCGAATTTCATCTCAAAGAGGTGTTCGTGGGAAAATATTCATAACTCTATCTCTGAGCATCAGATTGGAATTCTCTAAAAAATTATTGAAAGTACACAGACTGTAGTTTCCTATCTATAACTTTCAAGGCCAAAGGAGCAAACAGGGACACGTGGAAAGTCGTACAAGTTTGATCTACTGAACCAGTCCATAATTAGGTCATTGTGGGAGATTGGACATAAATTTGAGGTGGTAGAGAAGGTGGAGGTCAGATCATCTGAAGAGACCATTAGAGAGAAAGATGAGGAAATAGAAGAATTGAAGAAGATGTTTTCCATAGCTAATTTTCAAATCACATTCTTGCAGCCAGAAAATTTTCAATTGAAAGTGAATAAGCTCTTACAAAGCAAGCCCAAGCCAGACCTAGAGGAAATCAAAGGTAAAGGTAAGGATTTATTGACGTTGACAAAATGCAGGATATGGAGGCTGAAACACAATAAAGAAGGCCAAAAACAAGAGACCTCAAAAGGGCGTTGGAGCTAGAAAGACAATCAACTCATCCACCTTAAGAGTTGACCTTTGATGAGCTTATAGCCATGGAGATTAATGAAGACAAAGAGCTTTGGTTGTCAAGGGTAAATGAGCATTTGGAGAAGCTATTTAAGAGGTATAGGAGGGAAAATAATCTTGAAAGACACAAGGCAAACCATTATCGCACCAGAAACACAATTTCTCAAATAAGGCTCAAACAATTGAAGAAAGGCTAAAAGAAGCACAAATGAAGTGTAAAGAGAAGGATAGCTTGGAAATATTGGCTGAATATTCCTTGGATGTTTATCCCATCACTCACAGGTGCCATAGAACAAATTTTGATAAGTTTTGAACAATTTTGGAAATTTTTATGATTTTTGCAAAATTCTAGAAATTCCTCATTGCAGAAGGGTAACAAACTTTTGTTACGCTTATTTTGGGGGCATCAAAATGATGATTTATTTACATGGATGGATGTATTTTGATGATTGAATCATAGATAAACAACCCCCATGGCATGAAAATATATAATTTTGGATGAAAAGCTCAAAAACCACTCATTTTTCATGTTTCTGCCATCTTTTTGGATCCTCTGTTACGATTTTGGAGTAACCTTAGGAGAATGGATTTTTGAAGGTCTTCTCGTGGGTCATTTTGAAAAATTAAAGATGTTATGGAAACTAGTCACATGGATAGTTGAATATTCTTTAAGAAGTGGATTTGGACTCCTAAAAGTACCTCAAACGTGCCTCCAAAGTTCCATTATGCTTCTACAAATTTTTGTTACCCTTCTGTCAGAAATGTCACAAATCAACATTGGATTCCTCAGGACACTTGTCAAGCTTAGAAATTGTTAAAAATTTGAGGTTTTGATGTCCTATGAGTTGGAATTAGAGTTATTGAGTTGGTTTTTGCCTCCTATCATGAGGGAATTTGTAATTTAATGTAAGGGACAAACACTCCTAGTTCATAGCTAAAATTCATGGAATGGTTTCTAACCTCCCTAGAATATAGGAAATGACTCATATTGTGTATTTATGATCCAATTTGGATGGGATTTCGACTTGATGAGGTGTCATAGTCAATAGTTTCTATAAGTAGAATCTCTTAGTCTTTTTTTGGGTTGGATAGTCTCATATTGCACTGGAGCTCTTGTAACCAACATTTTGGAATGAAATCAGAGACATATTTGCAGGAATTGTGTTGAGATGCTTGTGGTATGCATTGTAGTATTTGTTCTTCTTATGTGTGTTTATCATTTCATTCTTAATGATATATATTATCCTTTCCATATGTTTATCTTGTAATTTTATAAGCATAAATCATGTTTGTTCATGCTTTCTTTTAGACAAGATTTACATTGTTATGTCTATTTGCTTCTAAATGAATGAATTCACCTCAGTGCTCATTCAAAATATCTTTCAATTTATCATATAATCAATGAAATATTAAAAATTATTTCAAACTACCTATATAGCCTCACATATTCTCTTCAAATTTACCTTGGAGTTTAGAGCTAAAAAACCTTATACATAGTCTTCTCACTGACTTTTCTATCCATCACTAAAAACATCAAAAAAATCCTATTTACTGAGCTTGCATACCTAGCCTAAGATCATTAGATACTCAGTCATTCCTTTGACTACAAAAGTGACAACGAGAGAGCCCTCTCTGGTCCTGGTAGGGCTAGCTACCTGACCTAAAGCATGGTCTCTGGTTACCTTTCTTCAATCCCATTTTCAGCCTTGGGAAGTTGGGGAGAGTGATAACAGGTACTACCAAAATCAGTCAACACTATTACGTTTTTATTCTTGATATACCATTCTATCTTGAGAGTTTTAGGAGTGGTAATTCGCACCAATGAATTATAAGATATGTTTGGTTTCATTTCTTCTTTCTATGGGGTTGGTTCCTTGTGTATATGCTCCTCTTGTTAATTTTATTCGTCTTGTTCACAATATATGTAAAATAATTTCTTCTTGGCACACTTATGAACCTTAGTGCATTTTATATCACAACCATAAAAAATCCCCTTTTTATATTTTTTCCTCCAATTGTTGTGGTGTGAACCTTGTAGGTTGTGGAAGGCTAGGAGCAACAACACTTCTATCTTTATAGTTGTGAGTGGTAGAATTCCTTGTTGCCATAATTTTGTTTTCAACTTTTCTTTCCACCTTGAATGCCTTCTCCAATGAATCATATCCCCAAAGGTGAACCTCATGTTGGATGTTATCCTTTAAATTAACTATGAAGACATCAATTATATGCTCCTATGGAATGCCAATTACCCTGATATTCAATTTTTGGAATTCCTCCTTGTGCTCTACCATTGAACCCTTTTGTTTGAGATTTATCAATTGGATAAAGAAATTTTTTCTCTTTGCATCCTCATAATGTGCCATCATCCCCCCCTCAAAATTGACCTGGTGACAAGTGTCTTACGATATAAAATCCATTGATACCATACAAACTGATTGGATTCTACATATAAATATGCAATGTGTACCTTTTGTGTGTGTTGCACATCTTGGAGATCAAGATATTTCTCCATATATAGTATCCATGCTACCACATCCTTTCCATAAAACTTCCTCATATCGATTTTTAGAATGTGGTGGATATAAAACCCAACATTGGATTCTATAAAATCAGTATTCATATTCCTTTTTTCCTCATCATGATTTTCATGGATTATCTTGTCACAATTGGGAAGCCTTTCTTGTAGCAACTTTGTCAATCCTTCTATCTTGACATTCATCACTACTTCCATGCCTAATATTAAACCATCCTTCAAACCTTCCATGTCCCTTTTTATTTTTACTTCTAAGCCATCCATATTAACATTCATCATCACTTCTAATTCAATTTTTCTTACTCTTTGCGAGAGTGAAATTTGTTGCACTTGGTCTCATAATTTTGATATATCATGTTGAATTTCTTCCCCTTCTTCATGTTTCATAGTAGAGATTCCTGGTTGCTTACTAGGTGTGTTAATTTTTTTACTTTGAGGCATTTTGGAATAAGACAATGATATCTATGCTTCACTATGCTCTTTGAATCACTCCAAACTGATTGTTCAAACAAAAATGATGCAAAATTTAAAAAAATAAACACATTTTTCTTTATTTTTAGGAGTTGTATCTTGAAAATATTGTATATCTGTAATTCAGCTCTCTAAGGTCTGAAATATATTCCTGTGGTGTCCCTA
>JAXQQM020059918.1:0-45443 GCA_034641835.2 Pinus albicaulis | reverse complement strand
GGCTCGCAGGCTATTTTTGGCGCAAGTCTATTTTTAGACATGATGATCATATTTCAGAAGTTGCAGGATGCTATTTGTGGATGGTTGATCAAGTTGGAAAAATAGATGAAATTCTATTTTTAGAATATTGGGCGAAGTCTATTTATAGATCGTCAATCTAAAAATAGATGCATGTCGATTATTATTAGCTCTTAATAATAATCATACTCTAAACAACAACTTATTCTCTTGGAGCACTTCAGTTTAGTGCACAGATGTGGCATAGCAGCTGACAGAAGGAATTACGCTATTCCTAAGGGTTTACTAGAGCTATTGCATGGAGGACTCAGTTATAACTCAAGTGGCAGAGTTATGACACAGTTGGAAGAAGTAGTTATGGAGTTGTATTCAGTTTAACTCAGTTAGACTCAGTTGAGCTAGTTGTATCTAGTCTAACTGATTGATACACTAGTGAGAGTGGAGTGAATTAATTAGTTAATTAATTCACAAAAAATAACTCATTAATCAACTGAACAATACAACAGTTAACTACAGTGCATGGTAGTTTCAGTGGAGACCCAGTAGAGAGGTAGGTGAAAGGGAAAGATAGACTATCTGTTGTGACTATAGTGATGCATTGATTGCATCACACACACATTGGAGATGCCAATGAGGATTGCGTAGTCAAGGACGGAGTAATTCGAATTCATTTAGAGTGATTCTTTAGCAGAGATTGCGCAGTGGAGGCAGGCTAGCAGGTGGCAAAGATCGGTGCATGGATTTGCAAGATTGGGCCTGATTAGTGTATGACGATTGTACTGTACTGAGAGCTTGTGATAAGCTTTGTATGCTTGTATGAGATTTTCATATGATCTCCATGTTACATAATATATAGTTGGGGTTTTCAGCTTCAGGCTTTCCCGGTTAAAAACTGTGTTATGTGCGATTGATAATTTTTGTTTATGCTTCACATGTGTGTGCAATTAATTTTTCTGCAAAAGATTAACAAGTGGAATAGATTCAATATCTTGCATAAATTGTAGATTTCAGATTTCTTATGGTGTGGGTTTTAAGTTTAAGGGCTTGGAATTCCATAGTGAGCATTTTGAGTATCTTGCATAAAGTTAAATAGAGTGAGACTTGTGGATCTTGGAAATATGTGCATGCTTATATGGATGATCTTGGAAATATGCATGCTTAGTGCATATAATTTCTACATGGTATCAGAGCATTTTTGATTGAATATTGCAATTGTGAAGTGAGTTTGTGCTGGTGGACAATTCGAATTTGCTACAGAAGATTCTTGGTGCAGAAATCGAGTATACATTGAAATGTCTTTCAACGAGTTGAGATTGGAGTATGCCCTTGATGGGAGCTCGAATTACATAGCCTGGAAGGACAGGATGGAGGCGGTGCTGGAGGATAATGGGCTGAAGGAGTTCATCGATAGTGATGTTCCTAAGCCGGGATCTAGCGATGCTGCATTACTTGATGCATGGAAAAAGAAGACTGCAAAGACGAGGAGGATTCTGTTGGAAGGTGTGAAGGACCACATTCCAGGTTCACTCTTCATGGGAAAGCCACCCATTCCTAATGTGGAAGGCTTTGATAGAATTTTTCCAGCAGAAGACCGTAGGAAGTTGGTGCTTAAAGACAAGCTCGAAAAATAAATGGAGAAAGGTGACAACATTCCAAAAATACCTCACGAAGTTTTTCCACCGCAAGGATGAACCGGGGAAGTGTGGGGGTTGTTTTTGATGAAGAATACTTGTGAGCTTGGCCCCTCTTGGGCTTCTAAAGAGTTGGCATAGGGGCTAACAAGACTCATCGATGGATGAGAACCGCAAGATGGGAGCCGACTGGCTTCCGTATCTTGTGCGGAGGAGATAAGGCGGTATCAGGATGGATCTTCATCGGAATGAAGATGAAGAGAATTGCGCTTTGGCTGCCAAAGCAAAGGAAAGGAAGGGGAAGAAAATCCTTCTAAATCCAATGCGAAAGGCAAGAAGCAAAGATCATTCAAAGTGAAGTGTTTTCATTGTCATGAGCATGGAAATTTCGCCAGTAACTGTCCACAGAAGAAGAAAAATAAGCAGGCTACTAGATCTGCAGATGGAGAGGCCTTAGCCTCATAATTTGAGCTGGATTTTTCCTTGATCGCATGCTTGGTTTCAAGCTGCATGGGATCGGTGTGGTATCTTGACAGTGGTGCGTCTTTCCATATGACGGGAGACAAAGAGTTGTTTAGTGACTTGGAGGAGAAGGACCTCCAGATGCATATAGAGATGGGAGATGATGGCCGGCGCATAATGCAAATGGCATTGGGACCCTTACCTTTGAGAGGGAGTCTGGTAACTGTTTTGGTTGTATTGCTTTCGCGCATGTTTCAGGTTTGAAGAAGAACTTGGTCTCAGTCGTAATGCTAGAAGATAGAGGTTATGATGGTGTTTTCAGTGAGGGAAAAGCCTTCCTTTGACATAAAACAATGGGTCAAACCAAGAAGATAGGGGTTCGAATTAAGAATATATACAAGCTGGAGGTAGATGGATGTGCTGCAATGGTGGGCAAAGCATAAGAAGTGGTGAGCCGGAATGAGGGCGAATTATGGCACAAGAGATTGGGCCATCTTCACCATGGCGCTTTGAAGATTTTGCAACAAATTTCTAATAGACTTCCCAAGGGTACTCTTGCGTAGTCAAATCAGTGCAAACGATGTACAATGGGTAAGTTTGTGAAGACCACCTTGCATGAGAAGGAGAACCGTGCTTCGGTGATCCTTGAGAGAATTCACACAGACGTGTGTGGACCATTCTCGGTTGCTTCAACAATAAAAAATAGGTATTATGTGATATTTTTTTATGATTATTCTCGTAGATGCTCGATCTTCTTCATGCAGAAGAAGAGTGAAGCATTCGCAAAGTTTTGTGAGTTCAAGGCATTGGTGGAGAAGGAGTCGGGGAAGTAGGTGAAAGCTCTAAGGAGAAATAATGGTGGTGAATACATCTCTGGCGAATTCAAATAATTCTGTAGAAAATAAGGAATTTGAAGAGAACTTATAGTGCCTCATAACCCACAGCAAAATGGGGTCACAAAGAGAAATAATAGAACAATCGTGGGTGCAGCATGAGCTATGCTGCATGACCATGGCCTACCAATGCACTTGTGGGTGAAAGCATGCAACACTATGGTTGATGTGCAAAACCGTGGTCCTCATAGAGTACTTGGCATGAGTACACCTGAAGAAGCTTTTACTGGTAAGAAGCCTAATATTTCTCATTTGAAGATTTTTGGCCCACCTGTTTACATTCATGTGATGAAGGACGCTAGGAAGAAGCTGGAGCCGACTGCAGAAGTTGGGATATTTGTGGGGTATACAGAAACACCCCATAACTATCATTTGTATTTTCCAAACAGTAGGATGACTTTTGTGCAATGGGATATAAAATTCAATGAGGTGAAAGCCATGAATTTGTCGCTTGAGAGGGAGCTACACTTGCATGCAGAAGAGAAACTTCTTGTTCCCAAATTTTAGCCTCTGGAAGTGGATTAGCCACAGGAGGAGATTCATGGAGTGGAGGAGTCCACTCATGCAGAACCAAACATCAGACAAGGCAGAAAGCGTACCACAGAAGCTGAGAGACTGAAGGTGGATGCGACACAGAATGTAAGAGTTCCTACATCACAGCGCAGAAAAAGACATTCACCTGACCATTATACTGGATACATGGCTCTTATAAGCAAGTGTATCATGACAAAGCCTTCTTCTTTCGAAGAAGTAGTGCAGGAGCCCACATGGGTAGATGCCATGGTGGAGGAGTATGACTCCATTGTTAGAAACAGTGCTTGGGATATTGCTCCAAGGCCGGTGAGAAAATCAGTTGTAGGATCAAGATGGATCTACAAGGTAAAGCAAGCTGCTGATGGGAGCGTCGAGAAGTATAAGACAAGATTTGTTGCCAGGGCTTCTCACAGATTGAGGGGATTGACTATGAAGAAACCTTTTCACTCGTTGCAAGTTATTCTTCCATACGAACCATCCTTGCTCTCTCAGCGCAGATGGGTTGGCACATTCATCAGATGTATGTGAAGACTGCGTTCCTTAATGGGATCATTGAGGAAGAGGTGTACATTGAGCAGCCTAAAGGATTTGAGATCTTCAGTAGCGAGTCACATGTGTGCAGACTCAAAAGAGAGTTGTATGGGCTGAAACAAGCACCCCGTGCTTGGTACACTCGGATCGACATCTATTTCACTGGACTTCACTTCACCAAGAGTGAGGCGGATGCAAACCTGTACCAGATTGTGGTTGAGGGTAAGATTTTGATCATTGTACTTTATGTTGATGATTTGATACTAACAGGTGATGAGCAGTTGATACACTCATGCAAGGTTGATCTTGCAAAGGAGTTTGAGATGAAGGATTTGGGCCTCCTTCATTATTTCCTTGGATTGGAAATATGGCAGTGGGAAGGTGAACTATTTGTGTCTCAAGGCAAGTATGCCCGGGAGATACTGGAGAAGTTTCACATGCAAGGCTGCAAGCCTATTGACACTCCTCTTCAGGGAAATTGGAAGAAAGAGGATGCTACATCGGCAGAGGTAGTGGATGCCACTGTTTATTGACAGTTGGTGGGTTCGCTCATGTATTTAGTCAATACAAGACCGGACATATGCTATGCGGTGAACCATATTTCACAAGCAATGGTTAAGCCTACCAAGCTCTTTTGGAAGGCAGGCAAGCATGTATTGAGATATCTCAGGGGCACATCTAAGTATGGTTTATGGTACAGACAAACGGATGAGGTGAAGTTGCATGGCTTCACAGATGCAGATTGGGAAGGAAGCCCAATAGACAGAAAGAGCACATCAGGAGGGATTTTCAGTATCGGATCTACAACAGTTTATTGGTACAGCAAGAAACAATGATCCGTGGCACTCAGTTCAATGGAAGCGGAATACATGACAGCAATTTTAGCTGCATGTGAGGCTATTTGGATGAGGAAGATCCTAGTTGGTTTGTTCAGTTCACATTTAGATCCCACGATGATTCATTGTGATAATCAGAGTTGCATTAAACTCTCGGTTAATACTGTGTTTCATGATAGATCTAAACATATTGATATCCGGTATCATCATATCAGAGATTGTGTGCAGCGGAAGATCATGTTGCTTCAATAAATTCCTACAGAGGATCAGGATGCAGATATTCTAACGAAGGTGCTCACCAAGAGAAAATTTGAATACCATAGAGGCAGGATCGGGGTGAAGGATAATCCCTATCTTGTTGAGAGGGAATGCTGAGATTCAACAAGATGATGAGCTTAGTGAAAAGAGTCGCCTTCACTAAGTGGGCTCACAGGCTATTTTTGGCGCAAGTCTATTTTTAGACTATGTCTATTTTTAGACATGATGATCATATTTCAGAAGTTGCAGGATGCTATTTGTGGATGGTTGATCAAGTTGGAAAAATAGATGAAATTCTATTTTTTAGAATATTGGGCGAAGTCTATTTATAGATTGTTAATCTAAAAATAGATGCATGTCGATTATTATTAGCTCTTAATAATGATCAGACTCTAAACAACAACTTATTCTCTTGGAGCACTTCAGTTCAGTGCACAGATGTGGCACATCAGCTGACAGAAGGAATTACGCTATTCCTAAGGGTTTATTGGAGCTATTGCATGGAGGACTCAGTTAGAACTCAAGTGGCAGAGTTATGACACAGTTGGAAGAAGTAGTTATGGAGTTGTATTCAGTTTAACTCAGTTAGACTCAGTTGAGCTAGTTGTATCTAGTCTAACTGATTGATACACTAGTGAGAGTGAAGTGAATTAATTAGTTAATTAATTCACAAATAATAACTCATTAATCAACTGAACAATACAATAGTTAACTACAGTGCATGGCAGTTTCAGTGGAGACCAGTGGAGAGATAGGTGAAAGGGCAAGATAGACTATCTGTTGTGACTATAGTGATGCATTGATTGCATCACACACATGGTGGAGATTCCAATGAGGATTGCACAGTCAAGGATGGAGTAATTCAAATTCATTCAGAGATATTCTTCAGCAAATATTGCGCAGTGGAGGCAGGCTAGTAGGTGGTAAATATCGGTGCATGGATTTGCAAGATTAGGCCTGATTAGTGTATGACGATTGTACTGTACTAAGGGCTTGTGATAAGCTTTGTATGCTTGTATGAGATTGTCATATGATCTCCATGTTACATAATATATAGTTGGGGTTTTCAGCTTCAGGCTTTCCTGGTTAAAAACTGTGTTATGTGCGATTGATAATTTTTGTTTATGCTTCACATGTGTGTGCAATTAATTTTTCTGCAAAAGATTAACAAGTGGAATAGATTCAGTATCTTGCAGTGTGAGATCAGGTGGATCTTGGACATATGCATGCTTAGTGCATATAATTTCTACAAAGTGGGCCTAGACGCTCTAAAAAGTTGCTTTGCATGGGAGTAGATGCTCTACAAAGCACTTACTGCAGTCTAGGGGTGCATTGATGGCTCAATGGAGCACTTCAACCAGACTTCAAGTAGTGAAACTTTCATGGATGAAAACCATCACTAATATGACTTGTTTAAGGTATGTAGCAACTGATTTAGAGTATGATAGACCCTAATTTATACTAATCCGGGTTTTGGGAGTGATACCAAAATTGACCTATAACAACTACCCCCTAAAGCATGAAGTAAAAAATGATAATGTTGAATGATACGATTTACGATGTGATGAGTAGGATCTAAAGTGGACGACGACCTGCATCAATTACAATACATTACATCATGATATATTTTTCATCTTGGATATGAATTATTGAGGGAGGCATACCCATACTTAGCATATAAACCATCATAACATTAGAAAGTCGTCTATAGATATAGACCCATGATAGGATTACCACCTGTATAAAGACCGTTGTACGAATGATGTGGTACTACTTCTGAAATTGCAGCTCGGATGGATGAAACTAGATTCGGGGACTTCTATTTCTTTCACTCGATCGCTCAAGTATGATTCTAACCATGTGAATACATGATCTGAAGTTTAACATGGGAAGACACCATCTGATTACCAGCCAATGATGTAAACCATTAATAGATGTGAGAGAAACCATTGATGATGATAATGCATCTCAAGTTACTACAGTACATTCTGCATGGTGTGAATAGATGAATTGGTGTTAAACACAATACAAAGTATTTCTGTCGAAGGCTAGTGATGTTAACCTGTCGGCGGAAACGAGAAACTTGCCATTGATGTATGCAAGCTCCAAGGTATTGAAGGGTTGTTTCTAAGTCAACTTCCTGGATGATGAGTTGATGTCGAAAGGAAGCGACTCATCACAGGAGGGCATTGATGTATCCCCCATCAAAGACATGAAACATGAGTAATTATTTCAAAGACATAATGTAACTAATGAAGCAATGTTCAGGGATGGCGGTCATGAAATGAAGTTTTATGGGTATTGCAAAGGATGAGGAATTACTGAGTGAATTCCATTGAACATATCAGCAATACTGAATGAGTTGGAAGCATTGACCCAATACCAAAGTGATGGATGGTGTGATAGACCATATGTATGATAAACCATCAAGCAGATAACCCAAATCAAAAGTCACAGAGATGAAGTGAATGAGTGTCATGTTCAAGAGTGCCTTCCTACCATAAATTTATTTATCCCTTTCCAATTTTCCCCAGTCATTGTTGACCAGTACCTCTTTATTTTTTAACAATCTTGAGGAGGATAACATATGCTTGATGTATAAATCCACCCTTCGGGTGAATCCATCGCTATGTGATGTTTTAACGAGTGTAACAAAAGTGAAACTTGATCTTGTCATGATGGACAAGTCTGTCACTATTTGATGTTTTAAAAAGTCTAATGATAGTGAAAACTTTGTCCTTTTTCATGTTTAGAGAGTTTGAAGATGGGACGAAAAGAAAATTTCCCAAGTTATTTTTCGTAAAATTGTCCCTCAGATCTAAAAAAATGCAAAATAATACCTAAGAGAACCTCCTAGCCATGTTCGACTAACGTGTTACTTTTTCATAAACAATCTATCTCAGTCTGGAAAAGGGTTAAACTTATATTGAGTAGATGTCGTTTCAATTCATTTTACGAGCTCAAAAGGACAATTGCTCGACAATATTTTAAAGTTTTAGGAGTCTGAAAAGAGCTAAAAGAGAATTCCATGGGGGTTCCTTTTTTGTGTTTTACAGAGGTCGAAAAAGAGATAAAAGTGTGTTCTGTGGACGAATTTCAACTTAATTTACGAACAGGAAAAGAAGGAAATAACTCAAAATTTTCATGTGTTTTACGAGCATTAAAGATAACAGAAGAATCTAGAGTTTTTCATGATTTTAATGAGTCTTGAAAATAATAACCAAAAGAGACTCGAAATAGTTTCATTTTAATAAAAACTTGAAACAAAGGAAAACTATGCTTGAAATTGGTTTCATTTTTATACAAGCTAGAAGCAAAGGAAACTGTGCTTGAGATTGGTTTGTTTCATTTTTACACAAGCTTGAAACAAAGAAAAAATTTTCTTGTAGTGACCTGTTTCATTTTTAACGAGGTTGACACAGTAAAAGAACTATCCTCATGGAAACCTAATTCATTTTTTAAGGAGGTTTACATAGTAAAAGAAATTTCCTCATACGACCAAGCGAATACATCTTGGAATTCATGGAAAAGAGAGTCGTAAGTGTAAATTTTAGATGGAGAAAAAGACACGCCAACATGAATGTTTTCTACAATGCTAGGTTTGGTCGAAATATCGATAGAAATTGTTTATTCGATATTTGATGGGTTTCGCTCAGAATCGACAGCATGGATATGAATGGATTTCGTCAAGAAATCAATGACTGTAGTGTGATATAGCTCAGTTGGACTATCTTCATTGTAATATGGAATATGGGATCATTGATGAGAATCAGTCCATGTTTCTTCTTCCAGCGTCATGGATTCCATAATACTGTCATCAATTGAGAATACATGCGAAAAAGGATGAAAATAATTACCATAATCCATAGAACAATCGACCCAAACAGTCGACGAAAAAGAATCAGGATTTGCCGCATAAGCCAAAAATATTGGTTACTATGCGAGCTAGATTGGACTTAGCGACATGATTTCACCCAACCTATATATTTCAGAATCAGTGGGAATCTTACTTAAGTCAGATGAAGCGGAAGATATCATATTCCAGGTCTCTATTTTTGCGATTTCTATCGATGTCGCAGGCGACAGTAACAAAAAGGTGCCCATTAGGGAAGAATCCTTAAAGAGTCCTACACCAATGTTTTGAAGAGATGGCAGGGATCCGTGAATAAACAGAATGCTTCCATTTGTCTGGGAACTAGAGGCAAAGAAGGCGAGTTGATTGATGACTGTGATGCCTCCCTTATGCGACCGTACAAAAGTAAGTAGATACAACCGCAACCATAATGTAAACCCATGGTCTTCCAAGTACAATATTGTAGTCAAGGGGTCTGTCAACGACCTCAAATTCAATAGTAACAATTCCCCCCCCAGTTCAATTTGCAGGTTACTGAGAATTCTAGAAGGCTTATATGTACGACCATCAAAAGCTTTCAATTTCTTAGGTGATTGTGATAAAGTCGGCGAGCCAAGTGACTTCCAGCAACTCATAGACATGATATAAGTAGATGCTTCTTCATCAATAATAGTCCAATGAATGAGTCGATTCAGGACATTTAGTTGAATAAAAAATGATAATTGTGTTGGTAATTGTGGCACATAACTTGCGTGGTTAAAGACTACAAGATTACAATCCATCGGATTGATTCTATCAATCGCCGACAACAAAGCCTACTTTTGGGAAGGACAATTTTGAAGATCCTCAAGTGTTGACATAGCAGAAGGTGACTAAAATAGATCTTCAACTACTTATAATTTTTAGTTGCATGAGCTCGAGGGTTGAAAGTCGATTTATGAAAAAATCCCTTCAGCGGCTTTATTGTTAACTCAGGAATAGTAGGCGGCGGAACTGAATCAAACGAAATCGAAGTCGAAGTCGAAGTAGTAGGTTTATATGTAGCTTGACCATTTGACAATGAAAGAGGATTAATGTAATATTTACTTTGATTAGACACAAAAACATTAGTTTTGGGCTTAGTGGCAGATAGCATAAGCACTTGCGAACTAGAAGAAAGATCTGTAGCAACGATATGTGTTTCCGTGTTCAAAAAAGGATTTGTGAACATTGTAGATGCAGTAGAAGTCTTAATAAGCTTCGAGACTTTTGAGAGGTGAGGAAAATATCGCATAATATGCTCCTCATTACATATCAAACAAGGGTAATGAGGTTTCCAAGAAGAACTAGATGAATCAGATGATTTTTCCTGGTTCCCTTTCTTCTTACTCTCGGGTTGCTTGTAAATAAATGTCTCGGTTTCCTAGTCGACTTGTCACAAGTGTTAATAGAACCAATCACACCATCGCTGACATGAATGTCCTTACCAAATGGAGAAGGAGGAACAGTAAAATTTGGTCGCAGTGCATTTGGAATATTTTCATAGAGCATGTGAGACTGAGTATAAATCAAATCCAGATATTGGGCACGAGAAATTACTTTCTCTTCAGTGAAAACACTGCCTTTGGCCACATCCTCGGTGATATATGGCAACAAGGAATTTCTAAAACACTCAGCTAAAAGTTGATCCGGAACAAATGTTTTACACATTCGACGACGACGAAACCACTCATGTATGTGATCTAATATGTGAGTAGAATTTGTATGTTTAAAGTTGGTCAAAATTTATTTTCTAGTTTCATATCTAATGGGTAAGTAGAAGTGGGTTAGAAAAGTAGTGGCTAAACCTATGAAGTTATTGAAAGAAGCTCGTGGTAATTCAATATATGATCCGAATGGAAAATGGCATCCACCCGTGGTATTCATCCACCCATGTTATCCATCCACCCATGGAATTTACCCATGTTATCCATCCACCCATGGAATTTACCCATGGTATTGACATCAATCCATGGTATTTATCCACCCATGTTATTTTAAATGGCATCCACCCATGGTATTTACCCACCCATGGAATTTACCTGTGGTATTGTAACAAAAATAGACTATAATTAACAAGTCGTATTTTGTAAAAAGACAGATGGTCCACCATAGTGTAGCTTATAAATTTATGCTATTTCTACATTGGTATCAGATTCAGGTTACGAATCCATGGGAATGAGGGTTTGAAGCATATTTTAGTTTCAAAGTTTTAAAGCAATCTTCAGCAAACTCCATGAATTTTTTGGGCGGAAATTCTGCAGATCATATCTAAAAATTTTGGTGAGAATTTTACAAAAAAAAGACCCTATCTAGATTCCTTGTGAAAAAATACCCAAATTCAAAAAAACAATCCGCCGAATTGGAGTTCGGATGAGGGAGATATCGTTGATTCAAATCAGCAATGTTGTAGAAATGTTTTTGACGAAAATTCGTGGGCTGCAGATCTCTTGTCATTTTTTGCAGTTTTCAATGTGAAATTTTAGATAAAAGGTTATAGATCTGAGTTCCCCTTGAAAAATAACCTGATTTAAAAAAAAATCGATCGAATCAGAGTCAAGACGAGGGAGTTATCGCTGATTTAAAATCAGCTATTTTTTCAGAAATTTTGTGACGACGGGACAGTTCTAGCATGAATTTGAGAGTCTAGAGTCTCCAACTAGCGATTCCAAATACATGAGAAGATGCAAAATAATCATTCCATTTCTAAAAATAGGTTTTAATAAATCTTCTGAGCTATATTGACCTAGTTATGCTCATTTTGAATCTGGAGCAACATTCGGAGTGGGTTCCCTTTGGAGACGTGCCCTCCCACCCCGCTTTAGAATCCTTCTCTTCACATTCATCAGTTTCAGCATAGCAGTGTTCAGCTTGGGTTATTTGGAGATGTTCCATCCCACCCAAAGCTATGTATTCACCTTCTACTTCATCAACAATCCGCATCACGGTTATGGGTCAACTGCACAAAATGCTTCTCATCGAAGTCCATTTGCTAGGCTACACACTATTAGTATCACAGTTGGTCACAATAATTATAGGGTATCTCTATCCTTGGATCTTTGTTTTTGATGGTTATGGGTCATCCACAAACCCACACTTCATCGAAGTCCATTTTCTAGGCCGCACATTGTCAATATCACTGTTGGTCGCAAGCATTACAGGGTATCTCTATCCTCGGATCTTAGTTCATCACGGTTATGGGTTAACCACACAAAACCCTTCTCTTCAAGGCTCTTCATATTCAAAAAAGGCTTCTTACGAGGGAACTTCATGCAATGGGGACCATTGCTTCTTAAGGAGGGAGGAATGATCCGAATGGAAAATGGAATCCACCCGTGGTATTCATCCACCCATGTTATCCATCCACCCATGGAATTTACCCATGGTATTGACATAGACCCATGGTATTCATCAACCCATGGTATTTATCCACCCATGGAATTTACCCATGTTATTGTAAATGACATCCACCCATGGTATTCATTCACCTGTGGTATTTACCCATGGTATTGTAAGTGAGATCCACCCATGGTATTTACTCACCCAATAATTTACCTGTCGTATTGTAACAAAAAAAGGATATAAGTAACAAGTCACATTTTGTAAAAGGACATATGGTCCACCACAATGTAGCTTCTAGATTTATTCTCCATTTTAATAAAAAAATTCTTTGTGCTTTTATTTCCTATGTGTTCTTCTCTCTTTTTTCTGGCATTGTAATTTTGCAGATCTTGCAATAGAGCTTCTTGGATTATCCACAGTGTAAGATGAATTATGTCGATGTTTCAAATCCCAACGAGGTTCCATCTCCAGTACCAATTACTTAAATGATGAAATATTGAAAGAAAAACAAGACCATGAATAAATAGGGATAAATAGGGAGACGAACAAAAAAGCCCAAAAATCCGACCTACTTGTAATTTTGTAGAACTTTTCAGATCCATTTCAATTTTTTTAGATCTTGGGGGCCTCCCCCAAGATTTGGATCAGTGGTCATTTAGGGCCTCAAAACGGCTCCGGTAGATCAGGACCCAAAAAATTGCTAAAAATAGTAAGTTGTGCTGAAACTGAAAAACTAAAAGAATTGATGGTGGCATGTCAAATGGAATAGGTGGGTGGCCACCAATATCCACCTATTCCATTTGGACCCCCACCATCGGTTCTTTCAATTTTTCACTATCAGCACAACTTACTATTTTTAGCAGGCCTTTGGGTTGTGAACTTCTGGAGCCATTTTGAGGCCCTAAACGACGTTTTTTGGGAAAACCGGGAGTAACATGGGTCCATGGACCAATGTTAGGGTCCATGGACCGATGTTGCTCACAGGAAATAAAAGCACAAATAATTTATTAAAATGGTGAATAACTATAGAAGCTACATTGTGGTGGACCACCTGTCCTTTTACAAAATGCAACTTGTTACTTATAGCCTTTTTTTGTTACAATACCACAGGTTAATTCCATGGGTGGGTAAATACCATGGATGGATCTCACTTACAATACCATGGGTGAATGAATACCATGGGTGGATTCCATTTACAATACCACGGGTAAATTCCATGGGTGGATAAATACCATGGGTTGTTGAATACCATGGGTCGATGTCAATACCATGGGTAAATTCCATGGGTGGATGGATAACATGGGTGGATGAATACCACGGGTGGATGCCATTTTCCATTCAGATCAATATACCTCTTGACAGCCAGACCAGCGAGCATTCACTAGAAAAGATGGATTCTAACAGAATCATCATTCAAGGAGTTTGATGAACACCATAAATGATAAGTCATAATGTGCGTAGATGTATCTTCTCCAGAGTTTCCGTTGAATTTCAAAATATTAGAGGGTAATTTATGAGGAATCAACAATCACTAAGGTAAATAATAAATGAGATCATTAGTGAGTTGGTTTAAATTAGGTAACTCTAATGTTGCAACAAACGACAACTGTTGATTTAGATCAAGTTGAGCGTAACCAGGATAAGATGGAATTTCCTGGGAAATAGGCCATTGTGCAACAACATAAGGATTATTTTGTTGGTAACCCATACAGGGGTAATTTTTCCTACCAAACCCTTGATAGGCTTATTGACCAGGGCCTGGATAAGATTGAAATTGTTGGAATGGTTATTGTGGCTGCCATGGAATTTGAAAAACTATTGTTTCCCTCCATGATAATTTGGACCAGGTTGTGAATAAATGGGACCATTAGAATCTTGTGACAAGGGTAAAATAGCCTGTGGTTGTGAAATTACTGATACAGATGGTTGTTGTAAACCAGCCTGGGAAGATTAAGTCTGTAGACCCAAAACTTGAGGGTTAAGGGTTGAAGACCCGCCTGAGCAGACTGAGAAACAACCAAAGAATTAATAACAGGCGTAGTAGGTACGGATGGAACAGATTGAACTAGTTGATATTGATACACAATCGTTTGCAGTTGGACAAACAAGGTAGGATGCCATTGAAAAATATACATTCCAACATAATATTGACCTAAAAACAAAGGAGTATTTCCATATGGCGTGAACATTGGTTGCCCCCCAACATATGGAGTATAAGGATATTTCACATACTGAATTTCATATGATGGTAGTCCAGTAGAAACTGGATAAGATGGACGGTAATTGGATGGACCAGCCTGATATTGAATTGATGATATTAATAAAGGATCAGGTTGTTCAGTACTGGTAAGAGAGGAACCAGATAAAATTCAAGATGATGACATGGGTGAAGTCCATGGACTATAAGAGACACCAGAGTAGGTTCCATTTAAAGCTTTCTAAGCCACTGGGACAGACAAACCACCATAAAGATGAGACTCAGGTGTCATAGAAAAAATCGAAGAGAAAGTAATAGTAATGGTTGTCGCAATAGTAACAGATGGTATAGTTTGGGATGCTGTCTCAGCCATGGACAACTTGAGACTGATCAGGATCAACAGGAATAGAGTAGGTTAAATGAGGAAAAGATGGATAAAGATGAATCCTCGACCCAAAATGAGTGGGAGTTGAAGTGGTTGTCTATTCCTAAATTTCTTCCTCAATTTAAATAAGAACCAGGTGGAAGTACTTCACCATAAGCCTTGAGATAAATTTCAAGCGATAAAATCTGCAGTAAAGAGGAAGACTCAATAGTTACGGATGAATGAGGATAAGTTGGTTGATCACCTTTCGACATAGGAACAAATTCTTTTTGTTCAACTTCGAGATCAAGATGTTATGGTAAATGAATGACATGATCGGGATCGACTTCTGATTGAAAAATTTAGGGTTCTAGATTTACCGCTTCACTAGATTGAATTTCAGTGTCCTCATGTAACTGTGAGGTTTCCATCTCAACAATAGCAGATAAACCAGGATTGCTACATTAGGGGAATTTTGAGGTCTAAAATGGGCCTCCTAAGAAAAATTTACAACAAAAATAATGTTAGGTCCCTATATTACTAGTTTAGTCCCTTATTTTTATTATTATAGCCCCCTTATTATTATTGTTGTACCCCTGTAACCCTAATATTGTTATTATTGTACCCTTAAATTATTATTTTTAGGTTGGATAGGATTATATTATGGCCCCATGGAATCCTATATATAGAAGGAGCTTTTGGTCGTTTGTAGCATCCAAGAATTGTTCATTTATGTAATGTATTGGAAGTTTCCCCCTCGAAGTGGTTGATTTCTAAGGCGTTGATCTCTCTTTTCTTCTATTTTTGGAGCTGGTTTCACAACATTTGGTATTAGAACTTTGGATTCTAGGGTTTCACTACTCCAAATAGTTCATCATGGAATTTTCGCTATAACATTTTTTCTACGAAGGTTCAGAAGTTGAAAGTTTTAAAGCACGAACCTGAAATCCAGAGAAACATCATCGCAAACTTTCAAATCTTGGTTCGCAATATTTTTGGAGATATGATCTATGGAAGTTAGGGATTTTTGCAGGCTCCTGAATTTAACCTAAACAGGTAATTGAGGAATTTTCGCAATAAATACTTTTCTACGAGTTTTCAGAAGCTGAAATTTTCACTGAGAGAATCTGAAATCTCGAAGAACGTCGTGGAAAAATTTCAGAGGTTGATTCACATTATTTTGGGAGGTAGGATCTCTGGAATTTAGGGATTTTTCAGGTTCCCGAATTTCATCTCAAAGAGGTGATTGTGGGAAAATCTTCATAACTCTCTCTCTGAGCATTGGATTGGAATTCTATAAAGAGTAGCTGCAAACACACGGACTTTAGTTTCTTGTCTATAAATTTCAGAGCCAAAGGAGGAAACAGTTACACGTGGCAAGTCATACAAGTTCTCTCTACTGAACGAGTCCATAATTAAGTCATTGTGGGATATTGGACATAACTTTTTCTTGAAGAATTGAAATTAGGTCTGACTTATGGCATTCAAAAGAGGATTTGGAGGGCTACCTCAGGGCCAAATTTCAGATATTGAAGGTCTGAAATCACAGAGATAACTCAGTTTCAATATCGAGCTCCTCAAAAGCAAGAAAAAATATGTGTATTTTTTTTCCGAATTGCACAAGTCTTGTGTAAAAAATCAATTTGAAGTGATTCCAAGGGCCCATTGAGCATATACTTTAATAGTGGTTCTAAAATGCCTCCTAAAAATAATTCAACACCCATTAAGCCCTCAGAATACTTTACTATGACTCATGAAGATGAAGAATGGCAACATGATTGATCAAAATCAAGAGCAAGTGCACCAAATTTCACTCTCGCAAAGAGAAACAAAAAATGAAATGGAAGTTTTGAAGAAAGGCGTGGAAGCAAGGATGGATGGTTTGAAGAAAATCGTGGAAGCTAAGATGGATGGCGTGGAAGCTAAGATGGAGGACATGGAATAAAAAATGAAAGACAACATGGAAAACATGAAGAATGATCTAAAAGAAAACATGAAAGGTTTGACAAAGTTGATACAAAAAATGATTCCTAATGGCGAAAAGATAGTAGAAGAAACTCATGATGAGAAAAAAATAGATGTTAATCATGATGTCATAAACTCTAATGTTGGATGGAAGAATCACCATATTCGAAAGATGGATATGAGGAAGTTTGATGGCAAGGAGCCCGTAACATGGATACTACATATGGAGCAATATTTTGATCTCAATAATGTGCAAAACAAACAAAAGGTACGCATTGCAACTTTACATTTAGAATAGAATACATTTGTATGGTACTGATGGCTTTGCTCCCATAAAAAATTTGTCACTTGGTCAATTTTTACGGAGGAAATGATAGCACATTATGAGGATGCAAAGAGAAAGACCTTCTTTATCCAATTGATAAATCTCAAACAAAAGGTTTCAGTGGTGGAGCACATTGAAGACTTCCAAAAATTGAATATAAGGGTAACTGATATTCTAGAGGAAAACATGATTGATGTCTTCATAGATACTTTAAAGGATAACATCCAACATGAAGTTCGTGTTTCGGAACCTGATTCATTGGAGAAGGCATTTAAGTTGGCAATAAAAATTGAATATAAAATTATGGCAACAAGGAAGCCTACCACTCACATCTATAAAGATGGAAATGTTCCTACTCCATGACTTCCACAACCTACAAGGTTTACACCACAACAATTGGAAGAAAAAAGAGAAAAAGGGCTTTGCTATAGTTGTGATAGAAAATACACTAAAGGTCATAAGTGTGCTGAGAAGAAATTGTTTTACATAGGTTGTGAAGAGGAAGAAGAAAATGAACAAGAATCTTCAAAAGAAGAGGATATACACCAAGAACCAACCCTAGAAGAGGAAGAAATGAGTCTGACCATATCATGTAATGCATTGGAAGGAATTACCACTCCTCAAACTCTCAAGATAGAAGGACATATCAAGAAGAAAAAAGGTAATAGTGTTTATTGATTCAGTAGTACCTATAATTTTAGTACTAGAATGTCAAGTGATGGTTGCAAATGGAGGAACTATAAATTGCTCTGGGAAATGCCACAATATCAAGCTAACCATGGGGGAATATGTATTGACTAGTCCAATGCTTTCCATTCCTATGGGAGGTGCTGATGTTGTACTAGGAGTACAATGGTTAAAATCTTTGGGGACGGTAGCTTTTAATTTTCAAGAACTTTTCTTGAAATTTTTTTCAGAAGGAAAGGAAGTCGAATTACGGGGTATTGAAGGGAAGCCAGGAAGGATAATAAGCTCTAATGTCATGACAAATCTTCTAAATAAAGAACAACGAGGCGTAATTGCACAATTATGCTCACTAGAAGTTCCGACATCAAAATCATCTATTTCTGCAGATCTCCAACAAGTCTTGGACAATCATTCCAAGGTGTTTGAAACTCCCAAAGGACTCCCACCTATTCGTGATCATGATCATGCTATTCATTTGATTCCAGGAAGTGTTCCTCCAAACATCATTCCTTATAGATATCCTTATGTCCAAAAGAGCGAAATTGAACGTATGATTGTAGAAATGTTAGAGGCATGTATAATTCAACCTAGTCAAAGTTCTTTCTCTGCTCCTGTAGTATTGGTACGCAAGAATGATGGATCATGGTGAATGTGTCAGGATTATAGGGAGCTCAATAAGCTCACCATTAAAGATAAATTTCCCATTCCTGTGATTGATGAATTATTGGATGAATTACATGGAGCAATTTATTTTACCAAGTTGGATCTTCATTCAGGATATCATCAAATTAGAATGAAGACTGAAGATATTCCGAAAATAGCATTTCGAACTCATGAGGGTCATTATGAATTTTTGGTGATGCCTTTTGGCCTTACCAATGCACCTTCTACATTTCAAGGGTTGATGAATTCCATTTTCAAACCCTTCCTTAGAAAATTTGTGCTAGTATTTTTTGATGATATACTAATCTACAGCAGGTCTTGGAAGGATCATGTTGAACATGTTGACAAAGTGCTCAAACTATTGTAGGAGAAACAATTATATGCAAAAATATCCAAATGTTTCTTTGGAGTACAAGAGGTGGAATATCTGGGTCATATTGTATCTCACGAGGGTGTTAAAGTAGACCCTAACAAAATTAAAGCCATTAAGGAATGGAAAGTCCTCACAACCATAAAGCAGTTGCGAGGATTTCTCGGGTTAACAGGGTATTATCGCAAGTTTGTTAAGAATTATGGGAGAATAGCAGCACCTCTAACAACATTATTGAAGAAAGATGCATTTTCATGGACTCCTGAAGCAACTAAGGCCTTTGAACATCTTAAAGAGGCAATGTGCCCAGCACCGGTCTTAGCTACACCAGACTTCACAAAAACCTTTATTGTGGAATGTGATGCCTCAGGAAATGGAATTGGTGCAGTTTTAATGCAGGAAGGAAGACCCATTGCTTTTGGAAGTCGTCCAATCAAAGGAAAGTATTTACAGAAACCTATTTATGAGAAGGAAATGTTAGCAATACTGCATGCACTAAAGAAATGGAGAACTTACCTAATGGGAAGACACTTCAAGGTAAAAACTGATCATGATAGTCTTAAACACTTTTTGGAACAAAGACTATCTTTAGAATAGCAGCAAAAATGGGTCACAAAGATGTTGGGTTATGACTTTGAAATAATATACAAAAAAGGGAAGCTAAATGTTGTTGCAGATGCACTCTCAAGAAAGAATGAATAGGTGGAAGCATTGCTTTGTGCCATTTCTATTATCCAACCAGATTGGATAACCGAAGCAAGAGATGAATGGAAGAAGGAAAAAGATGTATGGACACTCATTCAAAAGTTGCAGCAAGATCCTAGTACATCTGATACATTTAGTTGGAAAAATGATTCCTTATGGTACAAAGATCGCTTATATCTTTGTAATAATTCCAACTAAAACAAAATATTCTTTTGGAATTGCACACTTCTCCTTTAGGAGGACACTCAGGATTTTTAAAAACTTACCACAGGGTGAAGAAAGAATTTTTTTGGGATGGCCTTAAATCTGATATTCAAAATTTTTTGGCGGAATGTTTGGTTTGCCAGCAGAATAAAGTGGAAACAATTAAGACCCCAGGACTTCTACAACCTTTATCCATTCCAAGTCAACGTTGGGAGGAGATTTCAATGGATTTGATCACAGGTTTACCTAAGTCCGAAGGAAAGAGTGTCATCATGGTGGTAGTTGATAGACTTACCAAGTATGCACACTTTTGTGCATTATCTCATCCATTTAAAGCAAGTACAGTTGCTACTACATTTATGGACACAATTCAAAAGCTACGTGGAAACCCAAGGGTTATTGTGAGCGACAGAGATCCCATTTTTACTGGAAATTTTTGGACGGAGTTATTTTCTTGTTTGGGTACTCAATTAGCTCATAGCTCATCTTATCATCATCAATCTGATGGTCAAACTGAGATAGTAAATAAATGTTTGGAAGGATATCTTCGTTGTTTTGTATCTGATAAACAAACACAATGGGTCAAGTGGTTACCTCTCACTAAATGGTGGTATAACACTTCCTTCCATACTGCAGCAAAAATGACCCCATTTATGGCACTTTATGGATATCATCCACCATCCATCACATCATATTTAAGAGAAAATTCGAAGGTTCAAGCAGTGGAAGATCACATCGAGCATCAAGAAGAAGTTCTCCAACTCTTAAAGGATAACCTGAATTTGGCACAAAATCGAATGAAACAACAGGCAGATCAACATCGCAGCGAGAGAAGTTTTGATGTAGCAGATTGGGTATTTTTACGGCTACAACCATACAAACAAATGTCCCTCAAGCAAGCAAAGAAGGATAATAAATTATCGCCAAAGTACTATGGTCCTTACAAGGTGTTGCAAAAGATTGGTACTATGGCGTACAAATTGGAGCTTCCTGCTTCTTCGCGAGTGCATCCAGTTTTCCATGTTTCATGCTTAAAGAAGGTTATAGGTGAAAATATTCCAGTTCAAACAATATTGCCAGAACTTGATGAGGAAGGAAAATCATATTGGAACCTGAAGCGGTCATGGAAACAAGAACTCGACAGCTACAGAATTGATCAATTTCAGAGTATATCATCAAGTGGAATAACTTACCCACTGAAGATTCTACATGGGAGGATGAGAATTTTATATAGAAGCACCCAGAGATACTCAAGCATTGAGGACAACACTTTTTTCAAGGAGGGGGGCATGTTAGGCACCTATATTACTAGTTTAGCCCCTTATTGTTATTAGTGTAGCCCCCTTATTGTTATTGTTGTACCCCTATAACCCTAATATTGTTATTATTGTTCCTTTGCATTGTTATTGTTAGGTTGGCTAGGATTATATTGTGGGCCCATGGACTCCTATATATAAAAGGAGGTTTTGTTCATTTGTAGCATCCAAGAATTTTTCATTTATGTAATGTATTGGAGGTTTCCCCCTCGAAGTGGTTGATTTCTAAGGCGTTGATCTCTCTTTTCTTATATTTTTGGAGCTGGTTTCATAACAATCACTTTTGCACGCTTTTGTTTTTGTAAGTGTCACTTTCACTTTCATGACTGTCAATTGTTCTTTATTTCACTTTCACAAGTGTCTCTTTTATTTTCTTTATATTTTGCATGTGTGCCTTTCACTTTCCTTACATTTTTAAGTGTCTTTTTCACTTATTCTTACTATCACATGTGTTTCTTTTGATTTTTTTCACTCCTACATGTGTCACACTTTGGCGCACCATTAAAGGCATATCTAGCACACTCTTCTGCATTAGTTGATCTTATATAGGAATTCGAATTCAAAAATTGATATAGGAGCTCAAGAGTCATGAGGGAGGTCAAGGGTCACATAGGAGGTGGAGATTCACCACATTTGTTTTAAATACACCCTCGTAGCTCAAGAGAGGGGACATTGGATTTTTCATTGTGGCTTCTCTAGCTTGGCATAGGAGAGAAGATCATTCTTTGGAGGATTAAGTGGTGACTTAATGTTCCATTATTGGGGATAGTGTTGCATCGTTATAATTATATATCTTGGGAGTTTCACTTAATATATGAATCTCTTTCAACCAACACACTTTCATTCATATGTTTTGAATGATTGAAAGAATGTTATTTCATTGTTTGTCGTGTATGTTTATGCCATAACACATACTAATGAAAATGAAATATTTGGTTGGCTTTGGTATGCATCTCATTGAATGTTCTTTGTTATTTTATTCTATCATCGTTGTTATCTTGTGAACTACTTTGCAGGTTAATCAACAATTATTTCCATGCTCTTTTGTGTATATTTCAGGATAGTACTATTACGTTTCTTCTAGAGACTCAGTCTGCCTTTTCCCTTCTATGAAAGTACCTTATATACATTGAAATTGTAGGCCTTGCAGTGTCATCTTACTTGTTTGTTTCAAATATTGTTTGGATAATATCTTATGTTAATAATTGCAGCTAAGTAAAATCCTAAAGAATATCGGTAGTCAGACATATCATTCGGTGGGGCTCCTACTCCAAATGGTGTGAGGTATAATTGGGACTTCATACCTAGGAGACCCCCTTTATTGGTGGATTTCCAGTATCGTCAACAAGTACCTGGTTGTCTGCGTCTTTCTACTTGTTGTGGCTTCATCTTCTTCTTGAACTCCCTTATTTGATTGTTTTTCCATCCCTTTTTTTTATCGTCAATTAAGTCATCTTTCTTCGTCAATTTATTTTCTGATTCTCCTAGTTGTGCCTTAACTACTTTAACATTGTTTCATTCTTTCCCTTGACCTCCTCTAGCTCAAATTATAGAAGAATAATTGATGTTGATTCTAAGTCCATATTTCTTTGATCACCCTTCCAGTAGTTAACTATTCCTAATGATCATTTTCTCTTATAACACTTGTTAGCCCAAACATCACACTAAGAGAGGGGAAAGTGAATAATTGTGAGCACAATGTTAAGCTTTCATAGTCTTCATTAATTAACAAAAAATTTGTCAATCATTATGCATATTATTTCATTATCCATTATAGTGCATCGTCAAGTAAGAAACATAATCAAAGACAGTATAAACGACATCACATCACAAGGAGACACAATTTTTTAGGTGAAAGCCCAATTAGGAGAAAACCACCAACTCCTCTTGTGTTATGTCTTTAATTCTTTTACATTAATTTGCAAGCCTCAACTTGTGGAAGTCAACTACCCACAAATTATGCAAGCTGCAACTTGCAGTAGGCTACAACTTGATTGAGGCACTAACCTTGTAGATGTAAGCAAATGCTCACTATATGATGCAACCCAATTGTTAGTGTCTCGTGATTTAGCAGATTGGTAGACCAAATGCACAGGGTAACATCAGACCAGTCTTTGGAGTCCTAGGACCTAGCCTTCCTGGACTCAAAGAGGGCTCTCTCTATTGTATGCAAAGGATGTGAACTTTTTTCTTCTAGGGTTTGATTTTAGGCTAGTTGCTAAGTGTAGGGTTTGTTGTTTGGTTTGGTTGGGTGAGATGGTCAAGTAGAATAGGTGGAGTGAGAGGTCTTCAAATAATTGGGCTATGGAGTCTATGAAAGTCATGGATATCTCAATAATGAAACAAGATGCATAACAGGGAAAATATAGCATGGTCAAATGGATCTTTAAGGTATGTGTGAAGTGAAATTAACAATAAGTCTTTGGGCATAGTAGGTGTATAAGGGCAGTGAAGAATCCTTAAAAAAATACCTTTTAAACAAGATTGTCTCAAATACTGATCAACATAAGGGAATAATCATAAGACATGGCAAAACAATAACTTTTTTATTATACTTAAGAAAACAAGCATTCAAGATGAACAATTCAGTGAACCATAGAAAGCAAGAAACTAATCTAACTTTTAGTGATTTCACATTCAAGGTTTAGAAAACATACAAGATAACATATAAATTTAATCAAAGAAGAGGGAACTCCTAAGCATCTATGATCAAGCTACAAAGAAATTTAAGGCAACTTCTCAAGCATGGACAAAGGGCATGATCAGAGCATGGCCTCTTTGGCTTAAACCTAACAAGTAGTACTTCAAAGAGAGATTCCAAAATAAAGTTTAAATAGCATAAAATAAGTAGGACTAACCATAAAACATATTTGAAACTACTGTATTGAACCATTCATGGAATAAACAAGCATAGGAAGGTCTAAGAAGCAACTAAGAATTTCTTAAACAAACCCAGCAGAGGAAAACATAAAGACAATAGACAACAGGAAGGACTAAGGTGCTTCAAACAACATTTCTTAGCCTATAATCTTCTATTCTACTACACCATAGAAGGATGGAAACATAATGAAAACATGAGAAAACAATAACATGAAAGAGAAGCACTTCACCAATGACCAAGCTAAGGGATCCTGCAAGCTATCCTCCTTCACAATCAATCAAAGCAATCCATTCAGAAACTCCACAAGACCAATTTCTCCTTCAAACTCAAGTAAACCATGTATTGCTCTCAAAACTCATCAAATGTCAACCCAATACATAGGACCTCCTTGCTCTATTTATCTATCAAAGGAGGAGGTGGAAACCATAAGAGGATTCTAGAAACCATAAATACATCATAAATGTCATTTATGTGCTTGGAGACCATGCAAGGCCCAAGACACATAATATCTAAGCTAATAAATGAAAGATAACATAACATAACTCCTCAAAAAAATCTAGAGTGATTTTCCCCAAAAAACTCGAAAATATCATTTTGCAATAAATGAGTGTGTTTTGTTGACTTTTGGCCAAAAACACACAGTGTTGTCCATAAGTGTAGCGCCATCCTAGGCAGAAAATAGGTCTTGTTGCAGCTAAGTTTTGGTCCCCTTCCCGATGTCGTATTTTTCCCCGTGATGGCCCGTTGGAAAGCTGACTGAGTCTGCCTTCTAAATCTACCATTGGTTTTCTGATTGAGCTCCTGTAACCTGTCCAAAAATTGAAATTCCCCAAACTGTTCTAAGTGCAGCACCAAGTCTGGAAATTAGGCAGAAAGGTGAAAAATGAGGTGTTTTTTGACCGTTTGAGGGGTAAAAGATGCTCCAAATGCTCTGAAATTTGGTGAGAAGAATTTACTAGTCATGAGGTTTCCAAAAATTTAAGCCTTTCCTCCTGAATATGCTTGAGATATAAGCGTAGCGCCAATAGTGTTGCGCTAATAGGCCTCCAAATTCACAAAAAAACAAAAAAATTTCCAATTTTTTTCAAAATTGGTAGATGTCTCCCTCATGGGGTTTGAGAGACCTGTAGAGAAACTTGTGCCAAAATTCCAAGCCTAGCTTGGTATTTTCCTCCTTTTAGTGTTTGAATTTCAATGAGGGCCTCTTTGAGTTTGGCACAAGAAAGTTTGTTTTTCATTGCATAGTGCTTTGTCATCTTTTTCTGGAGATCAAGGCCCCTTTTTATCTTCTTAAAATACTTGCGTTCATTCTTATAATACTGAATGATACACTAGGCCATGCCAAAATATCTCTCCATCTCCCTAATTTGTGTATCTTTGCTTTGGAGTAGAATTCTAGTGGCCATCTCCTCATCTTCATTATCACTTTCAAGGTCAATGAATTGGGGCTTTTGTTTAGTTTGCATGCCTCTCTTACCTTTTTTACCTTCCTCCATATTTTTTTTGCTCTTGTCAAGATTTTGAGGTGAGGTGGATGGCATGGTCCCTTGCATTTTGGAGGCAACAAACACTAGCCTTGGCCCTCTTTGATATGTGAGTGAAAGAGGTGTGATTGTGGTCTTGATGGTGTTTTTGTCATGGCTATGATCCTCCTTAGGACTATCATCCTCTGCACTTTCCTCACTGTCATTTTGTTCATCACCAGGACTTATTTCTTCCTTATCTTCTGCACTGTCATCATTTTCATTATCACTGAGGGGCTGATTGTTGTCACGACTGTCATGACTGTCATGACTATTTTCTTCTTTGATGTCTTCTCCCTCATTGTCTTCTTGATCACCTGCCTCTTTGTCACTGTTTTCTACCTCCTCCTCACTGTGGTATGTTTCATTGGTATCACTGTTGCCTTGAGTTTCTTCATTTTCTTCATTGTCGTGATATTTTTCATTGTCATCTTCTTCCATATCCTCATTATCTGTCTCTGCCTCACCATCATTTTATGTTGCAGCCTCATCATCTTCCTCTTCATTCTTTGCCTCTATATCTTCTGTTTTATTGCTGATCTCCTCTTCATCAATGCTCATTTCATTTCTCCTTTCAACCTTCTCATCTTCTTTATCGTCCTCTTCCATTTTGTCATTGTTTAGCTCATTTTCATGCTCACTATTTTCACCTTCATCACTAGCATGCTCACTGCCACTTTCTTCATCATCTTTTCCTTCCTCTTCCTCTTCATCAATTTCTATCCCTGCTTCATCATTTCCCTCTTCCTCCTCATTATTTTCTTCTTCTTCCTCATCATCTGCCTCTTCCTCATTTGATCCATCAAGAGAAGGGGAAGAAGGGAGGTTTTCTTGAGGTGAGGACACTTATGTGGATGATGAGGGCAAGTTAGGTTGATGAGGGAGTTGTGGGCTTGTGAAAACTTCATGTTCTATGAATACCTCCCAAGGTATGCACTGATGTTCCAACTGATGTAATACCACCATCTTTATCAAGGAATGGCGAAATAAACTCTGCATTTTTTTGGAAGGACCCCTTCTCCAGACAATAGAAGACATTTTGTCCATACTTCTATAGAGGTAGTAGGGCAAGTTGAGCATCTTAACCTTTGTGAAATGCATGAGGAGTCTGGCATGGTAGGAGTAGAGCTTGGAGTATCTCCCCTCACAAGTGAAGTACTTCATGATAGCCCTCATCAAGGGTGCAAATATGTGTTTTAGGTGTGAGAAAGGAAAAATAGACTTGCAGCCTTCCCTGTACCTAGTCTTGAAAAATGGCTCATAATAGTTCTTTTCAAATTTGTATTTCTTAAACCATTTCTCACCAACAGTAGGTATACCTGTAGCATTAGAGATGGTATCTACTGATAGTTCAAAATCCACCCCTGTAAGGCTTGATTGTTTGTTGTGCAGGTTAAGAATGAAAAGCCTTGTAAGCTCTAGGTGGCTTTGCACTTGTTTGACTCTCTCCCAAAATTGGAAGTACCCTACATTCCAGAAACATGAGAGGATCATGGGAGATGAGGTGATATCTACTGTGCTATGGGGTTCAAATCTATTCACTTTTCCTCCTTTGTGGCTTGGCCTCATAGGCCATTGGCCTCTATCACTGCTGCTACTGTCTTCTGCCCCTGACATGGTGATTAGGGCTGATGATGGGAAAACTTGGGAAAGAGGAATAAAATGAAAATGGTGTTGGGCAGCTCTTGCAAGAGGGTTTTAGAGGTTAGGTTTATGATTGAGTTTCCTTGAGCTTAATGGGGATTAGTCTTTGAACATGAAGTGTAACTACCCCAATTCACTCCCCTTAACTGGCGATCTTAGCTTGGAGGTCAGAGGAGAGTCGTAAATATGAAGACTTAGGGTTTGTTTTGGCACTAGGGTTTGATAGCTTCCCCTTAATTATCAAACCACAAAAACACTTGGAGGATGATGAGGACAAGGCGACCTACCTCTTTAGCTTTCTTGTAAGGTTTTGAAACCAATTTGGATGACCTCCTCTAAACCCTTGGCACATTTTTTTGCAGTTTGGGAGAGTTTTTGTATTAGCGCAGTGCCCTGCTCGCACTGTCGAGTCACCTTCTCAGCGTAGTGATGAGCAATTCGAGACTTGTTATGTGTAGCGCCAGCCGCATGCAGGCCTGTCGGCCTCTGGGCACAATGCCAGGTAGGAGAAAGGTCAGGTCAGGTCTCTACTTGGGCATAGCGCTGGCACTCCTAGGTGAGTCAGGTAGGTTAGGTGTTGGACTTGACCTCTGTGCATAGTGCCTGGCAGAGAAATTGGGTGTCGGGTCGGGCCTCTGCTTGGGGGTAGCACCGACACTCCTGGGCGAGTCGGGCTATCTGTGAGCATAATTCCTCCTCGTGCAGGCCGGTCTACCTGAGCGTAGTGCTAGGCTATATGCGCAACGCCACTTGGTGTATGTGTAGCGCAGTTGTGAAAATGCACTGCGGATAACTGTATTAGCGCAGTGCAAGGGCCTGTGAGCGGAGCGCCAAGGTATTTGCGCAGATCCAGCGACTTGGCCCATATTTTCTCAGAAAACTAGGAAATTCTTCCTGAAGGGTTTTTCTCTTTTTCAAATGACAAATGAGTCTAAAAAATGATAACTGAGATGCCTTTATACTTTGAAAAAATAAATCAAAATCAGAAAACCCAATTTTTTTAAGTTTTTGTCACTTTTATGATTTTGACTTATATATTTTGACCCCTTTTTTGCAAGTGACTTGAAACTTTTCAAAGTGATTCTCCTTCCTTTGGTGATAGTTTGCTGGAGAAATGAGGAGGTTCCTTTCAACTTGAGGGTTTTGGCACTGTCAAAACCTGTTTCTTCTTGCACTGATAAACTGAAAACATGTTTTTATCCCTTTTTTGACATTCCTGAATGTAAGTGATCTGAAAACACATTTCCTTACCTTCTTACTGATTTTGGTAGTGACACACCCTCTTTGACAAGGATTATAAATCATGCCTGCTATGTCTCTTCTTGGCCACTTTTGATTTGTTGCAGGTGCCATGACATAGTTGTTTTGGTTTCCTTTGTCATTCTCTGGAGTTTGACAACCTCAGTTACTCAATAGTAAACTCATGCTCAGCTTGGCCCTCCATTTTGAAGCTTAACCCTATGCCTTATTTTCTTTAATCTTCTTGAGGGCTATGATTGAAAATGGAGGCTTGATCTCCTTCACACTAATACTCTTTTCATTTTCTCCCTTTGATGTATTGAAACACCATTGCCTTGGCCAACCCTAGGAATTACCTTCAATAAATTATTTGAAATTTTTTGTTGTCGTGATGGAGGCCCATCATCTTCATTTCACCTGCTTTGCCTATGTTTCCAAAATATTAGGTTTTAGGGCTGTTAGAGAAGAATAATTAGTGTTGTCTTCTAAGTTCTCATAGCCCTTTCAAGTTCATTCATTTTCGTCTAGTTCACCTCACCTTTTTCCCTTTTTCATTTATAATTTCTAAAAATATTTAATCTTTGCTTGGTCATGCTGATGTGCCTTCTGTCCTTGTGGTCTTTTGCATTGGCTTCTTTCTTGACAACATTGTTAGCCCAACAGTACTAAAAACCCTGATTATTTTTGAACATAGGCCTACTTCCCTTTCTTTTTCACGGTTGTCCTTTAGTGAGGAGTTGGCCTCTTACCTTACCTATTTCTTTGTATGATAGTTATCTCAATATTTCCTGCAGAAATGTTTTAAGAAGCACAATTATCCTCTTGCTGAATGTTGTCTTTGGCAAAGTAATGCTTCTTGAAGGCCTTTCTGATCTAATTTGGACAAACAATTTCTTGACCTTCTTTCACATTTGGTTTCATCTTCTTGGCACAAGAAAAACAGTGATTTAGAACACCAAAACAATCCTACAACCTATGAAACCCTAAATGACCTAGTGGGAGGCTCTTTGGGCTTGTCTTTGACTGAAAGCTTGGCTTTGAGGTATTCAACTATAAAAAACAGATTTTTTGACAATTTGATATATTGAAGATCCAAAATCCAATGTACTTGATTTATCTAAAGAGCCTACAAAGATAGTTTTGAGACTATCAATGCTTGATGTATCCAGGAAACACAAGAATGAGCAGGTTGGTTGGTGATCCTAGGTGGCAAGAGGAGGGGTTAGGAAAGTCAAAACAGAGTGCTAAGGTCAGAGGTGGAAAAACATAGTGAAAATGAGTGGCATGAGCCCATGATGGATCTTCTGGGAGTGGTAGGCTAACCAGTACATGATAGGATAGTAAAATAGTGAAAATTTTATCCTAAGGATAATGAAGACAGTGAGATTTCTAAAACTCACAATATTCATGAATTTTGTTTTTAGAAAACTAGGATAAGCATTTACTCATCTACAAAAAGAAAAAATTATTGCTGACTAACATCGATTACGGCTCCAACCTTTGTAGTTAGTAGGCTCGAACCTACTCTAGACTCCAACCTGATTTAAGTCTCCAAAATTTGTAATGAGTAGGATGCAACCTAATTGAAGCTAAAATCTCCTTGCTTAGCTTCCTTATGGACCTTTATTTCATCACACTTTTAAATTGGATCCACGTTCATAATATATCATTGATTAAGTAACCTACCTCAAACTTCTATTACAATATGCATACTTTGCAAACAACCTACAACCACTATAATTTCATGTAGCTTGCAACCACTGCTACACAACCAACAACCTTCATCTCAATTGTCACATAATTCATGTCAATCTATGTTGTTGGTTGTCATATAGTTGTCCCAAACTCTACTCAATTAAATTTGCAATATAGTTAATTAAACCCTTCCAAAACCACTGAAACATGCTCATAGATTTCTAAAAACAAAAATTCCCATCAAATATGATTCAAAACAACATCAAACATGTCTAGTTGCATCCTAACCTAAACCTTGATCTCCCAAAATATTCCAGATTGCAATTTGAATTAACAACGACTTCAAAAACCCACAAAAACTATAATAAATCATATATTAAATTAGTTTTTTGGCATAATCACAGTTTCGGTGCATGTTCTACAACTTGATGGAAAATCAATGTTCATTATACAATAGAACCACTGAATTCTGGCGCAGGTCACCAAAATTTGCTAATAATGGGGTAAATATATTAAAATTAACCAACCTGTTTTTTGTTTTGGGTTGAACCTTCAACCACCCACATAATATACCAATGATTTACCAACTATTCTCTTGTTGACAGGAAGAAATGACCACAGTGTCAATGGGAGGAGACAACCCAGACCAAGGTTTTTTGATAACCCAGGCCATTTGGAGTAGTTGTCCGTGATGGGTTTTATGGCTCTATTAGCCATATATTTCTTCCTCTCATTAGAAAGAAACCATTAAATTCAAATGGTTCTAAAAACTAAATGCAACGTAGACTTAAATGGTGAACAAATTGATCTACATGAAAATCAAATCTAAGGAATGGTTTCGATAACCAAATCTTGATGAAATTAATAAACTCCTAACTAATCTATTGGAACTAAACTAATCCCCGTAATAAATATGATATCATTAATAATTTAAAGACATTCAAATTATAAATAGATATAAGTGCATCAAGATTTCAAGAAAATAGACAATGCAGTCTCTTATTTTTCCTAGATATCACTTAAACACTAAATCATATACGCAATCATTTAACATAGTTAAAATTAATAAATTAATACCTCAACTACAAAAATGTGCGAAATATTGATTTGATTAGTATTTAAATTGCAAATGTATAGAGACATCTTACATACACAAGTTGAATATGTGAAAAATAACTGGAATAAGAACAAAATAATAGCTGCAACTATAGGCAGAACCTTTGTTTCTCCTCCTTTGAAAAGACACATTTTGTTAGGATATTCTGACACATAGGAAATAATTAAGAATAACTTAGTCTAGTGTAGAGTTAGGTAAAGTGTGTTTCTTTACTATGTACATTTGTACCTAATAATCCGTTGGTCACGATTTGTAGTGATCCGACGGTTCACTCTCTCCTCGGTATTAACGACACTTGATCCGTGGCTTAACACCCGATTGGTCCATGATCTATATTTAAAGAGCATGGAGGGTCATTTCTCTGGTAACCGTTTATGAGAGAAACATATGTAACTTTTCTTTAGATATTAATAAATTTCCTGAAGTGGTCATGTTGGCTTAGGCCGTGGACTATTTCCCTCTTTGAGGGTTTTAACCACGTGATAATACTGGTGTACTGATTTGTGATCTGTTTGTGAGTGGTGACCTTTGTTTTTTATCTACGAAACTTACCATGTAAATTCACACATGGTATCAGAGCTATTTTGAGGGCCGCATCCGTTGTTGACCCAAATCTGAAGCCGGCTTGACTGCATGCGACTGTTGTTTTCTAGATCTACTATTTTTGAACATTTTCGGGCCTGGAGAACTGCTTTTTTGTGTACAGAGCGTCTGTTATAGTGAGGAACGCCTTTCATTTCATGCGAAAAGGTATCTGGTTCCCAATTTATGTTAGTTTAGATCTGGAGGTATAAAGTATTTGTTTTGCAGTTATATTTGTTAATAGTTCTGCTTATTTCAGTTCCCTCTGTTTATTTCGGTTTTTTTTTTTTTTTTTTTTGCTGGATCTATACCCTCTTCTCTGTGTATTCTCTTTGCTCTGCGCTGTCTGCGACCTCGAAAAATCAAAAACAAGAGGAAGGGATTTTTTTTACTACAAATGCTCTTTCCCTGCGTCTTTGTGCAATCTCGGGAAATCAGAAATAGTGGAAAAATGGATACTTGCCGGTAAGGCTAACCGAAAATCTAACATTATGTTGTAAGGTTTGCATTTCGTTTTTTTTTTTTTTTTTCTCGCATTTTTGTGTTTTTTGTGCAACAAAAAGTATGCACACCGAAGACCAAAAAAAAAAAAAAAATAACCCTTCCTCCTTTCAAACAATTACAAAATCCTTTTACTATCTAGTTATTTTATGAGAATAGAGGTCTTGGGTTCAAGTCTCTTTCTCAAGATTCTTTTTTAAAAATTTTTTGTTAAAGGGGTGGGATTTTTTTTTTTTTTTAGGTTTGAACTTCATCATCAAATTTCAAACCGTTCTCGTAACTATTTGGCATATACAACTCATGTTTTTTCAAAAAGACATAACTTCTTTGTCCGGAAGCCATTTTTCAAGCCTTTTTTTTTTAATCAGCCTAATTTTTCAAGATCTTTCCATTGGAGCAGTTATTTTCAACTTTTTTCAGCTTTAGTTTTTTAAAAAATGGAAATTGCATGCCTGATTATTCTTAACAGCACCAATTATTTCCAATGGCTACCTCACATGGTAGATATACTTAGAAGTAAAGGGATTTATAGAATAGCCATAGGAAAATAAACTAAACCTTCCGATGCTGATAAAGTCGCTAAATGGGAAAACAAACAAGATCAAGCACGAGGGTTGATAGGAATTTCAATTGCTCAAGATCTTCGATTTCATATCCTTGACATTGACACCCCTCATAAATCCCTGGAAAAGCTAAATACTGTCTTTGGCATTCAAAATCAAATCAGGGCCCACCATCTTGAAAATAAGTTGCTTACTTTGGACCCCAATAATTTCTCCTTTATTGAAGATTTTTTGTCGAAATTCAAGACCCTTAGACTTCTTTTAGAAGGTTGTAAGGTCAAAAAGGAAGATGGTATCCTCATCTATTACATTCTTTCTAAGCTTGGCTCTGCATACTCTGTATTTGTTTCCACTTTCCATTTCCCTAGAGAAAGCATCATTTCTTCAGGAACAACCTACAATAACCCCTCTTTTGATGCATTTTGCGATTATTTGATAAGAGAACAAGAAAAAATATTACACCTTGGTCTTATGACTTCTGGAAACACTTATAAGAAAGCCTTAGCATCCCAACAATAATCATATCAAAAGAATCCTAAGAATGTAATAACCCCAAATAGGGACTGCTCAGCAAACATGCACTAAAAACACATTTCCAGCAATATATGCTATAAATAATGAAATTAACTCTTGAATACTATATATCAAACAATATACAACCTAAATCCAAGAATAGAGCTGAAAAAAATTAAACTAGGTGAGTTAAACAGACCTCCCACACCTAGGATTGCTAAAAAAGGCTAAAACCCCAAACACTGCAACACAGAAATTACTGCATAAAAGAGACTACGCAGTCTAATGATGGTTTGTACACATAAATAGAAGAGACTAATAGATATGATATTATATTAAACAATATTGTCATAAAAATGAGATCTAGACTATTTTATACAAAAGCTAGAGAACCCGGGAAGGGTTTCTAGGAATACACCCTGAATACAAATGGTGATCTTCAGAAATATGATTGAATAATCACTGAAAAATGAAGCACAGGAGTATAAAAGGATTTAAGAATGTATATACGATGCAGATCTGATCAAAGGTCTTCCCCCATGGAAGAATCAAGCCTCCAGTCACAGGAAAACTCCCTGAAAGAGCACAAAAGACACTACTGGAACTGCCCTCCATAAATAACGCAATTCTAGAATGGAATAACACTGTAGGTGATGGAAATGTGTTGGCCTATTGCAAAATATATAATATCAGCCCAAAAACCATCCAAACTGATCCTCCAATAGAAGGAAACCACCCTCCTATGCAAAACCAACTAAGAAAGTAGGTTTCTCAACCCTCCACTGCAACACCCTGCAACTCAACACAACCTCCTGCAGAAATGTGCTGAAACTGAGACTAAAGCTTGGCACCAATGTTGGTTGTGTGGAATGATAGATCATGTCTCTCCCAAGAGCTACTAAAAGGGAATAGAAGGGATTCCTGAACAGGAATACCTTAGTGCTAAACAACACCGACAATCTTAGCTAAATAGCTGAAGAGAGAAAAATTCTAAGCATACATTAAGATACAATTAATAAGCTAACCTCCAAATGGCTGCCATCCTCTTCCTTATAAACTAAGTGAGTCTTCTCACCTTGGGTCCGACTCAATATGGTTTCCACCATCACACAAACAATCTCCCTCCAAAACTGTTATGTACCTTCATTAGAGCCTCTCCTCTAAACTGCGTTGTTTGATTTGGTCAAGGTTGACCTCTTCAACCTAATTTAGCCCTTTTCACACCTAAGGGTCTTCAATCCAGCTCACATATAGCTATCTAGGCTGAACCTCATTCATATTGAGCTATTTTATTTTCTAATCCACTCCTCCTACATTTATGTTGTTGACTTAGTCAAACTTGACTTTGTCCACATGCAAAATGTCCCTGTTCACACATGAGAGTGTAAAATCCAGCTGGTATTATGATCCCCTTTCACACTATGAGGGAAATTATTCTTATTTATGAAATTTATGGGCCTCCTTACCCATTTATTCATCTCCTAATGGACATTAGCAAAATTTAATATTCCAATTCGCTACATGCAAATTTTGGAATATTACAGTCCTCCCCTCCCAAATGTTGCTTTTCCTCAAGAAACTGCAAGGATAGAACTAAAGAGCATCCTCTTCTCCCCCTGTAGCACCCTCATAAGATAAAATCCTCCAAGGATCAAGGTGTTGTCTCATCAATATATCTCCAAGTTGCCCCTCCCAAGTAAGCAAGCTAGCTTTTGGTGAACATCCCAAATAGCTATCATCATATGAAAGTAATGTATCAATGGAGGCAAAAATGGGTGGTCTAAAGGCCTTCTTGAGGCATGAATTATGATATATATTAGGATCTACCATCCCCATATGAATCTCCCATCCCCAAGCTATCGTCCATACAAAATGAGTTACCTCCCAAGTTGTTTCTTGACAAATGGCTAGTTGTGTAAGTCATCACATATACTAGAAAATAGTAAATGGATGAATGTATCAACTGAGAATAGAAGAATTAACCAAACAATTGCCCAAATTAATACAATAGATGGTTTTCTCCATCATAATAGCTGGCCAAAAATGGTCTATGGAGCCCAAAGAAAATATTGCCCCTTTGTGGAGCAATGCCCTGCAAAGAAATGGTAAGAGCATGCAAATATTGTGTTGGACAATCAATAAATGCAAAAACAGAATTCTTACCATGTAATGAAAGCAAGATGATGATAGGATCCATAAATAAGTCCTCCATAGTGGTATGACATACTCCTATGAAGAGGGATGAACCATATGTTGCATGAAGATCCTCCTTCTTATGATTGGAAATCCAAGTCAAGAAGAACATACCACAGTAATAGATGAATCCATCCACTACTCCATCATTCTCACCTCCTCCTTGTCCACCAAGTGAATCAAATGTGAAGTGATCCTGGGAACACTCCATCAATAAGTCCAAGCTCCAAAGTGACAACACTGTTGGCCTATGCAAATAGGCTCCTGCCAACTCATAACTCCATTCTTGGACATGATCATTGTTAAAGATTCCTCCCATAATGCTGCTATATATAAGAAGTTCCTTCCAAAGTGGAAGTACTTACAGATCATCCAAGGCTAAGGAGTAGTCTCCTTGCACCATGATAGTGCCATCTCCTACCCCTGCAACATCATGCAAAGTGCGAGAGCAAATCTTCCCATGCTCCCCCAAGAACCTCCAAAGAAAAAAAAGCATTTAACACATATTTCATTAAACTTAGATTTTTTTTATTACAAAGACATCATTAGAATTGAGTTTTTTAGTTATTTTGGAGTTCTAGATCCACTATTTAATTCCAAATTTAATGAAATATGTGTTGTTTTCTACCTCCTCATACCTCCATCATACAAATCATGTGGTCAAGACATAATGATCATATCATCATAATGCACCCAGACTCCTTTCTACCCAATGATGCAAGTATCTTGCCAAGCTCCTTCCACCCACATACCCTTGGAAAAAGGATATGTGCCATGATGGCCAAACTCTTTCAAGAGTAGCCAACATAACCAAGCCTCCTTCTTCCCAGTGTCATATATTTGCAAGTAGCTTACCAGCTTCTTACTCTCCATCCACCCCCATTCATACCAATGTGGGTGCCTCCCATCATGATCAACCTTGGTACCCTTCCAATGAAGACTACCCTTCTCCCAAATCATATTTTTCTTCTTGCATTCCATGGGATGTTGAAATGCAGATCCTTGGAGATATCCTAGAAAATATCTCACACCAATGATCATTTTGAATCCATAAGGATCCAAGTGAGCTGAAGGCAAAGCCTCCTCACTACTACCTCTTGATAATGCTGTAAATCTCCTCCATGGTGTTTTGGTTGTCTCATGTCCCAACTCAAGGACGAACATATGGTTTTGCATGAGTTTTTTTGGGACAAATTTCATTCCATCCTTCAAGAATTCACACCCCAACCTCACATGTGGTGTGCAGCCCAATAGTGGCCCATTAGGATGATGTTTCATCCCTTCCTTGATCAAATCAAGGTTGCACAACGAAGTGCCATTATGTTTTTCCAAATGAGTAGTATGCAATGGTACACAATCCTCCATGTGATTTGTTGAAATAATAGGAGACGAAAATTTAGGCATACCTTGATGAAATTTGGAAGTATCTTGTATGGCTGTAAGGGCTTCTTCCTCCAATGAGTTGGCTCCTCCAACTGAAGATGTTGAGGGTTGCTCCTCCCTAGTTTTGACAACGCTGGTACAAGTATCCCCCAATGGTGGTGAGGGCCTCTTCTCCTGATTTTTCTTCACCAAATTTCCCAATCAACCTTCGAGTAAACTCAACAAAAGTAACCACTCTTGCATGGCTCAAATGGCTGAACCACCAAATTTTTTCTTCACCCTCTAGGTGCAGTGCTGCAATCTTTACAACCTCCCTTTCTACCACCGGATGTAGTAGGAAGAATGCATCTAGTTTCCTTGCCCAAACCCTTGCTGCAGATGACCCATCAAAAGTAGGAAATAAAACTATTGCCCTTGATCCTTCCTTGGCCACAAGGTCTTCTTTCTTCCTCCAAATGAATGAACTGAGGGAAAGCTAGAGTCTCCTTGAGGGCTCTAGGTTGAGATTTGTACTCAACAAGGTATTCACTTAGAATCATGTGATCCAAGTGTCTTCCATCTTCTGGCAATTTGTCCTCCCTCTCAAAAGGAAAGGATATGTTCCAATGCTTTGGAGATCTCTACAACACTGGTCTCCTATTCTAATCATAGGAAGTGCATGGCTCTTCCTCCTCTTGAAACTCTCTAGAAGTTTCACTGCTCCTTTTCTCTTCTTCTTGTTTATCCTCCTTGAAGAGGTTCTTCCTGGATCTGAAAAGTGATGAGAGAAAGCTCATCCTTTCCATAATTCTATCCTTTCTCTCTCTTTTATAGCACTTTGGCTTGAAGTCCACAGGCTGAGCCAAAGATCTTGCTCTCATACCACTGTAATATCCCCAAATAGGGACTGCTCAGCAAGCATGCGCTAAAAACACATTTCTAGCAATATATGCTATAAATAATGAATTTAAGTCTTGGATCCTATAGATCAGAAAATATACAACCTAAATCCAAGAATAGAGCTGAAAAAAATCAAAATAGGTTGGTTGAAGAGACCTCCCACACCTAAGATTGCTAAAAAAGGCTACAACCCCAAACACTGCAACACAGAAATTACTGCATAAAAGAGACTACGTAGTATAAAGAGGGTTTGTACACATAAATAGTAGAGAAAAATAGATCTGATATTATATTAAACAATATGCTCATAAAAATGAGATCTAGTCTCTTTTATACAAAAACTAGAGAACCCAGGAAGGGTTTCTAGGAATACACCCTGAATACAAATGGTGATCTTCAACAATATGACTGAATAATCACTAAAAAATGAAGGACATGAGTTTATAAGGCTGAAATAATGTAGATATGACGTAGATCCGATCAAAGGTCTTCCCCCATGGAAGAATCAAGCCTCAAATCACATGAAAACTCCCCGAAAGAGCCACAAAAGACACTGCTGAAACTGCCCTCCAGAAATAATGCAATTCCATAATGGAATATTGCTGTAGGTGATGGAAATGTGTTGGCCTACTATCAAATATCTAATATCAGCCCAATAACTCTCCAAAATAATCCTCCAATAGAAGGAAACCACCCTCCTATGCAAAACCAACTCAGAAAGTGGGTTTCTCAACCCTCCACTCCAACACCCTGCAGAAACTAAGACTGATGCTTGGCACCAATTCCGGATGTGTGGAATGATAGATCAAGTCTCTCCCAAGAGCTACTCAAAGGGAAGATAAGGGATTCCTGAATAGGAATACCTTAGTGCTAAACAACACCGGCAATCTTAACTAAATAGTTGAAGAGAGCAAAAGTCTAAGCAGACATTAAGATACAATTCATAAGCTAACCTCCAAGTGATTACCATTCTCTTCCTTATAAACTAAGTGAGTCTTCTCACCTTGGGTCCCACTCAATAGGGTTTCCACCATCACACAAAAAATCTCCATCCAAAACTGCATTGTACCTTGATTAGAGCCTCTCCTCTAAACTGCGTTGTTTGATTTGGTCAAGGTTGAACTCTTCAACCTGCTTTAGCCCTTTTCACACCTAAGGGTCTTCAATCCAGCTCACATATAGCTATCTAGGCTGAAACTCATTCATATTGCGCTATTTTATTTGCTGATCCAATCCTCCTAAATTTATGTTGCTGACTTGGTCAAACTTGACTTTGTCCACATGCAAAATGTCCCTGTTCACACATGAGAGTGTAAAATCTAGTTGGTATTATGATCCCCTTTCACACTATGAGGGAATGTATCCTTATTTCTAAAATGTATGGGCCTCCTTACCCATTTATTCATCTCCTAAGTGATATTAGCAAAATTCAGTATTCCAATTTTCTACATGCAAATTTTGGAATATTACAAAGAAGCAGTACCCTAAAATGTATGGTCCGAAACCAAACAAGGGTCCTAAGCAATTTCAGCCTCAAACTGAAAAATAAACTCATCAAAATGATGAGGCAAATAAAAACAAAGGAATAATACATATAGACATTGCCCCTTTTGTAATCGGGATGGCCATATAGAGTCCAAATGTTTTAAGAAGATGCTAGAAGTAGCAATGAAGAAGAACAACATCAATTTGGAGCACTCTTCACCTTCATATTCAGGAATAGCACTTTCTGGTTGTGGTTGTCAAGCATCAAGATCTGGTTATTCATTAAATGTATCTTCTTCTTCTCATTCTCATGAGTGGCTCATTGATTCTGGAGCTTCTTACCACATGGCCAAAAATAAAGCCATGTTTTCTTCTTTAAATGATTATAACGCCAAACATATTTATTTTGGTGATGATAGATCTCTTAGTGTTGTAGGATATGGCACCATTCATCTAGATAATTTTCAGTTTAATGATGTACTATGTTTTCCTACCTTTTCATGCAACCTTCTATCTGTTTATCAGATAACTCATTCAGGTGAAGGGAAAATAGTAGAATTCTCACAATGGAGGAGAATATGTTAACAACAAATTTATCAATTTCTCCACTAAGCATGGCATTCAGTTGCAACATACTATTCCATATACTCCACAACAAAATGGTGTAGCTGAAAGGAAGAATTGCACCTTAAAAGAAATGGCTAATTGTATGCTTCAATCTAAAGGACTTAGTCTCAATTTTTGGGCAGAAGAAATTAACTGTGCAAATTACATAGTAAATCGCACTCCTATTAAGGTTTTAAAGAATATATCTCTAGAAGAATCTTGGAGCTCAATCAAACCAGATGTAAGTCACTTTTGTGTTTTTGGAAGTGGTGCTTGGGCCCATATTCTAGATGCAAAACATAAAGCCTTAGAACCTAAGAGTGAAAAATGCATTTTTTTTGGATATTCTCAAGATGTCAAATGATATAGAATTCTTCAACCAAAATCCAAAAATATAATCATTAGAAGAGCTATAAAATTTGATGAAAAAATATCGGCATGCAAGCCTAGTTGGGTAGGTGTGCCATCTTTGGCCTGCGAGCCTAATTCGGCATATGTGCCACCTCTCTCCCTCTCCTCTATTTTTAATAGCATTCCTTCTAGTTCAGATGATGACAACGAGGATGAAAATCCTCCTCCACCTCTTGAAATTATTTCTCTTACCCCATAGCTTCCAAGATGGGTCTGCTCTACTCGGGATGTAGCAGGTTCTCTTGTAGGTGACCCTACCGATCAATGACGTACACATTCTCATTCTGAAATAATCCCTTCATTATTGGCTCAAGTTCTAGAAAATCCTAATCCAGAAACCTTTGAAGAAGCCTCCGATCATCCAGATTGGGATGAAGCTATGAATGAAGAATATCATGTTGTGTAACTAGCTCCAAAAATAGAAGAAAAGAGATATCAACGCCTTATAAATAAGCCACTTCGAGGAGGAAACCTCCAATACATTACATAAATGAACAATTCTTGGATGATACAATTTACAAAACCTCCTTTCTATATATAGGAGTCCATGTGGCCATAATGTAATCCTAGTGGGCCACAATGTAATCCTAGCCGACCTAACAATAATAATTTAAGGGCACAATAATAACAAAATGGGGGTTACAAGGGCACAATAATAACAATAAATGGGTTACACTAATAATAATAAGGGACTATACTGGTAATATAGGGACCTAACATGCCCCTCTCCTTCAAAAAAGTGTTTTCCTCAATTCTTGAGTAGCTTTGGGTGCTTCTGTATAAACTTCTCATCCTCCCATGTAGAATCTTCAGTGGGTAAGTTCTTCCACTTGATGAGATACTCTGAAATTGATCGATTCCGTAGCTGCCGAGTTCTTGTTTCCGTGACCGCTTCAAGTTCCAATATGACTTTTCCTTCCTCATCAAGTTCTGGCAATATTGTTTGAACTGGAAGATTTTCACCTATAACCTTTTTTAAGCATGAAACATGGAAAACTGGATGCACTCGCGAAGAAGCAGAAAGCTCCAATTTGTATGCCATAGTACCAATCTTTTGCAACACCTTGTAAGGACCATAGTACTTTGGCGATAATTTATTATCCTTCTTAGCTTGCTTGAGGGACATTTGTTCGTATGGTTGTAGCCGTAAAAATACCCAATCTCCTACATCAAAACTTCTCTCGCTGCGATGTTGATCTGCCTGTTGTTTCATTCGATTTTGTGCCAAATTCAGGTTATCCTTTAAGAGATGGAGAACTTCTTGCTGATGCTCGATGTGATCTTCCACTGCTTGAACCTTCGAATTTTCCCTTAAAGATGATGTGATGGATGGTGGATGATATCCATAAAGTGCCATAAATGGGGTCATCTTTGCTACAGTATGGAAGGAAGTGTTATACCACCATTCAGCGAGAGGTAACCACTTGACCCATTGTGCTTGTTTATCAGATACAAAACAACGAAGATATCCTTCCAAAAATTTATTTATTATCTCAGTTTGACCATCAGATTGAGGATGATAAGATGAGCTATGAGTTAATTGAGTACCCAAACAAGAAAATAACTCCGTCCAAAAATTTCCAGTAAAAATGGGATCTTTGTCAATCCCAATAACCCTTGGGCTTCCATGTAGCTTTTGAATTCTGTCCATAAATGTAGTAGCAACTGTATTTTCTTTAAATGGATGAGATAATGCACAAAATTGTGCATACTTGGTAAGTCTATCAACTACCACCATGATGACACTCTTTCCTTCGGACTTAGGTAAACCTGTGATAAAATCCATTGAAATCTCCTCCCAACGTTGACTTGGAATGGATAAAGGTTGTAGAAGTCCCGGGGTCTTAATTGTCTCAACTTTATTCTTCTAGAAAACCAAACATTCCGCCACAAACTTTTGAATATCAGATTTAAGGCCATCCCAAAAAAATTCTTTCTTCACCCTGTGGTAAGTTTTTAAAAATCCTGAGTGTCCTCCTAAAGGAGAAGTGTGCAATTCCAGAAGAATCTTTTGTTTTAGTCGGGAATTCTTACAAAGATATAAGCGATCTTTGTACCATAAGGAATCATTTTTCCAACTAAATGTATCAGATGTACTAGGATCTTGCTGCAACTTTTGAATGAGTGCCCATACATCTTTGTCCTTCTTCCATTCATCTCTTGCTTCGGTTATCCAATCTGGTTGGATAATAAAAATGGCACAAAGCAATGCTTCCACCTCTTCATTCTTTCTTGAGAGTGCATCTGCAACAACATTAAGCTTTCCTTTTTTGTAGATTCTTTCAAATTCATAACCCAACATCTTTGTGACTCATTTTTGCTACTCTTCTGAAGATAGTCTTTGTTCCAAAAAGTGTTTAAGACTATCATGATCAGTTTTTACCTTGAAGTGTCTTCCCATTAGGTAAGTTCTCCATTTCCTTAGTGCATGTAGTGTTGCTAACATTTCCTTCTCATAAGTAGGTTTCTGTAAATACTTTCCTTTGATTGGATGACTTTCAAAAGCAATGGGTCTTCCTTCCTGCATTAAAACAACACCAATTCCATTTCCTGAGGCATCACATTCCACAATAAAGGTTTTGTGAAGTCTGGCGTAGCTAAGACCGGTGCTAGGCACATTGCCTCTTTAAGATGTTCAAAGGCCTTAGTTGCTTCAGGAGTCCATGAAAATGCATCTTTCTTCAATAATGTTGTTAGAGGTGCCGTTATTCTCCCATAATTCTTAACAAACTTGCGATAATACCCTGTTAACCCGAGAAATCCTCGCAACTTCTTTATGGTTGTGGGGACTTTCCATTCCTTAATGGCTTTAATTTTGTTAGGTCTACTTTAACACCCTCGTGAGATACAATATGACCCAGATATTCCACCTCTTGTACTCCAAAGAAACATTTGGATTTTTTTGCATATAATTGTTTCTCCCGCAATAGTTTGAGCACCCTGTCAACATGTTCAACATGATCCTTCCACGACCTGTTGTAGATTAGTATATCATCAAAAAATACTAGCACAAATTTTCTAAGGAAGGGTTTGAAAATGGAATTCATCAACCCTTGAAATGTAGAAGGTGTATTGGTAAGGCCAAAAGGCATGACCAAAAATTCATAATGACCCTCATGAGTTCGAAATGCTGTTTTTGGAATATCTTCAGTCTTCATTCTAATTTGATGATATCCTGAACGAAGATCCAACTTGGCAAAATAAATTGCTCCATGTAATTCATCCAATAATTCATCAATCACAGGAATGGGAAATTTATCTTTAATGGTGAGCTTATTGAGCTCCCTGTAATCCAGAAACATGTGCCATGATCCATCCTTCTTGTGTACCAATAGTACAGGAGCAGAGAAAGAACTTTGACTAGGTTGAATTATACTTGCCTCTAACATTTCTGCAATCATACGTTCAATTTCGCTCTTTTGGACGTAAGGATATATATAAGGCCCGATGTTTGGAGGAACACTGCCTGGAATCAAATGAATAGCATGATCATGATCATGAATAGGTGGGAGTCCTTTGGGAGTTTCAAACACCTTGGAATGATTGTCCAAGACTTGTTGGAGATTTGCAGAAATAGATGATTTTGATGTTGAAACTTCTAGTGAGCATAATTGTGCAATTACGCCTCGTTGTTCTTTCTTTAGAAGCTTTGTCATGACATTAGAGATTATTATCCTTCCTGGCTTCCCTTCAATACCCCGTAATTCGACTTCCTTTCCTTCTGAAAAAAATTTCAAGAAAGTTCTTGAAAATTAAAAGCTACCGTCCCCAAAGATTGTAACCATTGTACTCCTAGTACAACATCAGCACCTCCCATAGGAATGGAAAGCATTGGACTAGTCAATACATATTCCCCCATGGTTAGCTTGATATTATGGCATTTTCCAGAGCAATTTATAGTTCCTCCATTTGCCACCATCACTTGACATTCTGGTGCTGGGTATAGGAAACAATTTAATTCCTTGGCTGCCTTGCAATGAATAAAATTATGGGTGCTACCTGAATCAATCAACACTATTACCTTTTTCTTCTTGATATGTCCTTCTATTAGTAGAAATTCTTTCGGTAATAATCACATGCAAAGGAACGTGGTCGATGTGTTTCAAACCAACCAGTGTGGTTCATCATCAGGACTATGTGAGAGATCAGATCCAGACATTAAGTATAAATAGATGTAGAAATGGCTCAACTAGCCATTAGGATAACGGCTAGTTTGACTTTGAAAAAGTAAATATTCCATTATTTATTTATTTATTTAATTTTTATTTATTTATAAAACCTTTAATATATTTATACAACTAATTAACCAATTAATTATTATAATGGTAAGTAATCTAACAATTCGTGGTGTATATATGTAAATTTTTCTTATTAATTTAATTGATTAAATTATATAATAATCAATTATTATTATTAATTAATAAATATAATTAATTCTTATTCATATAATTTAATTATAACAAACCATCTATCAAATAGTCAAACATAGAGTCAAAATAAATAAATAAATAAATAACTAAAATAAAATAAAATAAAAATAAAAATAAAAATAAAAATAAATAAAATATTAAAATATTAAAATATAAAAAATAAAAATAAATAAATAAAAATAAATAAATAAATAAATAAAAATAAGAATATAAAAAAAAATAAAAAAAAATTATAAAAATAAATAAATAAATATAAAAGTAAAAATAAAAACAAAAAAAATTAATAAATAAATAAATAATAAAAATAAAATATTTTATTTTAATTAATTAATTAATTAATTAATTAATTAATTATTATTATTATTATTATTATTTTTTTTTTAATAAATAAATAGAAATAATAAATAAACAATAAAAATATAAACAATAAAAATAAATAAGAAGCTGAATAGATTTAAAAAATAAATAAAAAATAAAAATAAAATAAAAATAAAATAAAATAAAATAAAATAAAAATAAAAAATAAAAATAAAAATAAAAAAATAAATTATAAATAAATAAATACAATAAAAATAAATAAATAAATAAATAAAAATAAAAATATAAAAAATAAAAATAAAAATAAA